>JBBPPW010000032.1:0-40428 GCA_038092215.1 Leccinum broughii | reverse complement strand
GGATTAATAATAATGACATCAACCTTGTGTTTCTCGGCTTGATTTGTTTGAAGACATGTCAACTTACTTCAATGTACATGAGCTTCAATTGTGTTGAAACTTGAATGCCCATTGAAACTTGAATGCCCAGTCATTACATTCAATTATAAGTAATTAGTAGAAATACCTAAGAATATATGTAATGAAAATGAATTATATACTGCAGGTATGATGGGCCACAAAAAAACTTGAAATTACTAGATAAAACAAAGTAATATGAATAATGTATGAAATTAGTTGGCAATGCAAAGCAATTGGGTGAATTATCTCCGGGAGGTTTTTGCTGATGTGGTGGCCCAACAACACCATTCACATCACCAAGTTGGTAGGTATCGCTCTGCAGATGATGGACATTGGATCACGCTGACGAGACTGTCAGCTGTGGGAGGACCTCACGAATTGGCGATCGACGATCAAGAAGAAAGCCCGAATCTTTGTTAATGAACGATACGAATGGGATCCGGAGAAATAACCGTCCGTCAATGCTGATATTGCTTTGCAGCTTCTTCAAGTTGGAGATGGAGGAACCTTTCACAGAGATGGAGTAGATGAACATGTAAGCCATATCTGCCTATAACACATAATCTAATTATCCTTCAGGGCTGCATGAACAACCTGGCTCATCCTGCGCTCGAGGGTCTCATACTAGAGTTTTTTTATACAGGCCCTAACTCTGTCGGTGCATTATTTCCAGAAGTATTTCAACACGAAGTCCCGCGACTGGCTGTCGTGCTTGCGCTCACCACGGTACCATTTGTGTTTTGAGGCGTACCCCGTATTTGATGACATCAGATATGGCGAGTCAGGTTTCAAGGCTCATAAATACCAAGAGTATTATCTCTCTGCTCTCGGGTGCATGAGCAAGTGTGATACCGACGCTGTTCACAAGGCAAAAACAAAGGCATTGAGGATCGAGTGGGCCTGGATCAGGAGGTGAGTGTTGAAACAATTAGACTTAATTGTTTAGTCATCAAGTCTAGAACTTACTTCTAGACTATTCTTTCATTTTATATGATGACTCATATCTTATTACTTTGCTTACTGATCAGCTTACTGATCATGACTCATTATGACATCATTCCATATGACTCGGATATGACTAGGTGCTTACATATCATGATAAGAGTCTTATACACTATTGGCTAGACTCTTACAGAATATTCCCCACATTCTATATACCATGACATGTACAAACAAACCATGTAGTATATAAGATGGACCCAGACATCCATTCAATCTAAGTTGTTTTCACACCACTTATTTCACTACTCTCATCAGCAACTCTATCAAGTTACTTCTCTCAATCCATTCATACATTCCTAGTAAGTTTTCTACTAGAGATTTACTTCCTTATATCTTTCCTCTTCGGTTCTATACTTGAACCCCTTGGCTGCGCTATTAGAAGTTGTATAACTTCTAAAGTGAGTGATCATCGTTCTTCCGCCCAGTCAATTACTGAACTCTACATAGCATTGCCAACACCATTACTCCAACTGCAGATCACAATAGGTTTGATGTGGTTCTTGACTAGGCTGCATACATTGTGAGCGTTCTGAGTGTCACTTTTGAGCCCCACCTTGATAACGAGTATCTCGTCGGATATACAACACAGAGACTCTATACCTGTGTCGATTCTCTCGTGTCGCTTGGACTGTGTACCTGTCCTTGACGTTACATCTGTTTTAGTATATAATGTATGTTTACATAATGACATGTGTCCGTCTCTAATCAGACTAGTGAAATCTGAGATCTGCCACATGTGTGACAGATATGGTTTAGATTGATCCAACTATTTCTGGTGTGTTCCTGTGTTGGACAGTCCATTCCAGCTGGAGTTGTCTGTCCAGCTCTGCACTTGTTTTCCCCAGGAAAAGGGTGCTGTACAGGAACAACCAGTTAGGGACCTTGCTGGATAAGCTGTAGTGCTATACAGCACTGTCCAGGCCTGTCCAGTATTGGTTTGCTGATTAGTATGGTATGCTATCGGGGTATCCGTCGGTATGCTATCCATCCTGACCAGCAATTGTGAGCTCCTTCTCTATCACAATATTCCTGTCAGGTATCATATCAAAATGCCACATGCCAGTACTCCAACTATGGGTACTCTGGGATCGCAACCCACGACTGATGTTGAGCACGTTCACGTTCTATATCGTTACACAGCTCGTCTCATTGAGTTTGGCGGGGTATGTTATATACGACATGCTGTGTGCATACCACTGATTGTCTTGGGGTTTGAAATGTTCTCTGATCGTTTGTTCGATGCCTAGCAGTGTTATTCTTTGACCACATCCTCCGCATCTGCATACCAATGTCCAAACCGAAGCTCGTATTGCTGTGGTATCCTGATGTACATATCAGCCTTGTGTCTGTCGAATCGTTGGACTGATGTCATTCACGCCTTCTACCAATGTTCATTCTCTTCCTGCCTCCCTTTTAGTTCGTGTTCGAACTCATCTAGGCTCGAACTCATATTCGGACCATATTTCTGCAATGTTTTCTTGTAGATCGAGTTCATCTTTTGGGTGTTTTGTGCACACGGTGTCTCTTGTGGTGTAGATTATGGCGCGAGTTGACATGGCATGCACTGCTTCATATGGAGTGTCTCCAATATCACGCTCATCCGCCTCATTATGAACTTGTGCCGTGAATCAGACCAGATATCCACTGCATTTGTGTCTTAGTAACATGGGCAGTTCAGTGCTGTCCATGGCGTCAACGTCAGATTCATTGTCCAATACTGCATTTTTGTTGTTTTTGTTATTGCATACTCAGAGTCGGATCTGCCGCCTCTGGAGTCTGGTGGTTCAGTATACCTGCCAAGAGACGTTTTAATAGCACCACCGGTGAGCATGTCGACAATGTCATTAAAAAAGAATAGAATTTGAATGGTTTGACGTTCCTCAAGTCACCATGTCTATCAAAGGTGATGAAAAAAGGACCATTGAAATTGATGGTGACCCAGACACGAGCGACGATACAGGTGGACCCTCTCCCCGCATTGTCATGGTTGACGAAAGGGACGCAAACCTGATCAAAATCGATCATCCAGGTATGGTATTTCCAGTCGCATTTCTCGCTGGCAGGAAGGAGGTCGTGAGCGGTGGAATGGAAGGGAATATTCGACGTTGGCGAGTGGAAGATGGTATGGAGGTAGGAATCCCAATGGATGCTGGAAGCTCCGTGTACGATCTCATCGTGTCACGAGACAGCAAATGGATTGTGGCTGGGACGAGGAGTGGTCAAGTTGTGGTGTGGAATACGACGAGCTTCGAGAAAGAAACCGAATTCAAAGCAAACAATGGGATGGTGAACGTGGTGATATCTCAACTGACGGGATGAAAATCGTGGCTGGATCATTGGGTCATTGCCAACATGGGAATGACTGTTCCCCTTGGAACACGACAGATCATTGGCTGCGGTTAAATTCTCTCCAGACAGCAAATTCATTGCAACTGCCATGTGGAAGGAGTCCGTGCAGATCTACAATAGTCTCGATGGCACTCTCCTCATAGACTTGCCTATCAAAGTCAACTCAGATTTCAACGAAACCCTCACCTGGACAGGCGATGGAAAACAAGTTTATGTTTTGTCTGTCGAAGGTAACATCCACTGTGTCGACGTATCCTCCAAGACAGCGCTGTCGCAATGGTCTATTCACAGTGACAACAGTCCACTTGAAATGTGTTCCATGCCTGAGGACAAGACATGCATCGCTAGTGTTTAAAGGTCCGGTCTGGTCCGGTCTTTTGCCTTTTTTGGAAAAGACCAGACCGAGACCGGTCCTAGAATTTTTCTAATATGAAAAAGACTGGACCAAGACCAAAAAAGACTGATTTTCGGTCTTTTTCGGTCTTTTACTGGTCCGGTTGCGGTCCAAAACCGGTCTTTGTACGCTCCAAAAATAGAACACACTTTTAGCTTTCTACTGATATTTTTTTATGTAAATCGGTTCACACGTGATGGAGATATGATTATTTTAAGATTTAATGCAATATGGCTCTTTAGACAGCTTGAAAGATCAATCAGAATGCTGTCCGCAAGCGATCGGGGGGCTTAGCGGTGGCTGTACCGAATGTAGATACAGCCCCTATCTAATTTTAGAGCTAATAATAATGTAAATCCGTCCATATCCAGGTGAGATCTGGACAATCTCGACCTTGATGTTGATATATTGGTATAAATAGCATAACTAACTCAAAGTAAATCGTAAAAATATGAGAAAATCAGGGTAAATACTTCAATATATGTACAAATAGGGGGCAACATCGGTCCCCCCAAAAGACCGGTTGTGACCGGTCTTTAACCGGTCTTTTTATTTTTGAGAAATGAAAAGATTGAGACTGACACCAAGTGAAACTAGGAAAGACCGGACCGAAAAAATCGGTCTTTTTTGGTCCGGTCCGGTCCGGTCCTCACTCTTTCATTAGTCCTAGGACTGAACCTTCGAACACTACGCATCGCCCTGGGACAAGGAAACAAGGCCAGTCCCAACCTTGGCTTCATCCGCCGCCCGAGCCACGGGTACTTTGTAACTAGCTGAGTCCGCCAGTAACCTTGAGGGAAGGGAGGCACTTACTACTGTCTATTTGGCAGGCGAAAAAACCAACAGCCTTCCACTTCAAGCTCTTGGCTGCCATCAAAAATGCAACCTGCTGACATGTTTCCCTGAATACTTCTAGACTCAGGAGCAGGGGATCAAGGAACTGCAAGGTTTGTCTGCATGAGAAACTAGAGAGGTAGTCTGGATACATACCTGGTTATGAAGGGGGGCACCAACGAAGATGATAGGGCCATCATGGGGGATGTTGAAAGCACCACGTGGACGTATCTCTCTGAAGAATATCTGGGTAATTACCCTCCAGGACTACCCCTCTCAAGTGTACAACGCTGCTCTGCGTCTTGCCATGTGCACCGGGGAGGTTGCTGACAGTCAGCAATTTACCGCTGAACCCAAAGGAAGCAGAAACAGGACGGCGGAGCCAGCACGGAGGTTGCTTTAGACTAAGGTTGAGACCCTGGGTAGTTTGATCCGAAGGAAGCACAGGTAGAGGTGCATCATAAAACTAAGCGCTGGATGGTCTTGGGGTAGCTTGAACAGAAGGTGGAAGGGCATTGGTAGACTGCAACGAGTGAATACTGATGGTTCCGGAGAAGAAAGCAGCAGCGAGGAGATCAGGATTGCATGGGCACCATTCGACTTGGAATGCCCAGTTGTCTGCAGAAGGGAGCCATGACACGTACATTAGCAACTATCAGAAGAGTGACTCGAGCATACACACCTCAGGCTCTCTAATGATTTCCGATGTTTGCGGGTTCCAGCACATGGCACAATTGTCTTTACCGCAAGACAACAACAGGTCAGCATCTTGTTTACACCAGGATAATGAAAGCAGATCTTTCTCGTGACCAGTGAGGATCTTCATGCATCACATGTCAGTAGAAAGCAGCAGGATAAACGATTGGAAGTCACCTTATCTGGCGCATGGGCATTGCAAAGATCCCAAACCATGATGACTGGCGACATATCATCCTCAGATGCGGTGATGAGTTGTCGTGTGGCCTAGTCATTGGATTAGCTGGAACATCCGGCAACGTAAGCAGCACTTACATTATCTGGATGCCATGCAATAGCACTCATAGTACCCCTCCTCCCTCCGACAGCCATCCCAGAACCGACTGCACCACTGAGTGTCACGTCCTGCTCTACCACCGTAGGCAAGGGCTACAACCTCGCGTTTTCCATGAAGATCCCACACGACCGAATATCCTGAACTGCTCACACCAGTGAGCACGTATTGGACTTGCTGATTCCAAGCGACGGAGGTGATCTCATCAAGTTTCGTGCTGCAATTGCCCGGAGTAGGGGAATAAGGTTTTGATGGATCACTAAGATCCCATATCATGTAGACCTGGGACGCCTTGTGACGACGTGTACTTTCCGAAATGTTTGGTCCTAACCTCCCTGCTGACTGCACCAGAAGACAACAGATTAGTTTGAATAGGATTGAAGTTGAAGCCGCGAATGGGTCCAGAGTGAATCATGTTGCGAAGGATAAGCAACTTGGATGCGCTAGAAAAAAACGAGAAGATGATCAATAATGAAGCCAGAAGCACAGAGAAGCATGAACTCTGCATGCGACATACTTGGCCTGAGGATCCCACAGTGCAAGTTTACCGTTCTCCATGCCTGCAGCGATCACACCATGTAATCGGTCCTTGTGCACCTGCCCCCCATGCGATATGGTTGAACCTGTGAAGGAGTGGTATGACGCGTGCGACATGGCTGGCAAGAAGTGAAAGTACCTCGAGGTATCGGTGACGTATCTGATCGGTTTTGAATCTGGACTCGCGCTGAGGTAGATGACATCCTTGTTCATAAAGTCTGGCTGCCATATTTCAAGCTGGGATTCGTTTGAGAAAGACTCGTTGAGGGCGCCAGCGACTGTGCCGGTAGCAATGAAAGGAAGAGTGGAAGTTGGAGACCACGCAAAGGTGCTGTCCGGTAAATTTCTTTCTGCTTCATTGCAGTGCTCACTGGTCACTGCAAATGTGATAAATAAAACTCGCAGTGTGGTCGGACAGGAACAAATTTCGAGTGGAGAGTGATGTAAAGAGCAAGCGAAAAAGAGGCAACTGCCGTTTGAGGCATGGCCCCTGAGCCTCATCCATCCACCACTGGCATACCTTCTTGTTTTGGAAGAGGGCGTCTCTAGTATTCTACTGGAAGTTACTTATTCAACTCATTCTCATCCATATTCAAGAGTCCCAGCATCGGGGCCAAATCCAACAAGCTCCCGAACCCATAGCACGAGGTGTTGGCACACTCGAACTTGAACATGACGCGAGTATATCTTGGTTCTGATGCTTCCTTGAACCATACGCGTGCATTCTGATGGAGATGATAAGTAGATAAGAGTCGTGTCAGGCTGCATTCCTGCGCTTCCTTGTCCTTCAAGTTCTACCTGCTGACCATGGAATGGGAACTTCAAGTTGGAGTTCCATTTGTCGGCAAATCGTCGCATACCGAAATAGCTCTGTACCAAATCAATACACCAATACATACCTAGACATTGGACTCTGAATCCCACCCCGTAACATTTTTACAATATATTCAAAATCTCTTTCAGAGACATTTTTGGGCATCTCGATGACATCAGTGCCTCTGGGAAGATGTGTTGTGATACCACATCAGGGAAACCGTCCCTCAGTTAATGGGGCATAATACTCCATACTATTCCTTTCTAATTTGTTCTACTTTGAATAATGTTGTGAATTACTCATATTATCAGGAATTATCAGCATTTGAAAACAGGTCAAATTATTATACATAATTATACATATATTTCCTTGCATGTTCAATTATTTCAACTTATTTCAGTATCAAGACAAAAAAAGTGTAGGAAAAAGTGTAACAAGTGTACAAAGCAAGTGTACAAAAAGCAAAGAAAGTGTACCAAGTGTAAGGTCTACAAAAAAAGTGTAGAACAAAGTCTACAAAAAAGCGAAAAAGTGTAGGCCAAAGTGTACTAAGTCTACAAACAAAGTCTACAAAAAAATGTCTACAAAAAGTGTAGGATACAGTGTAGCAAGTGTACAAAAATGCGAAAAAATGTAGGACAGAGTGTACTAAGTGGACAGAAAAGTGTACAAAAGAAAGTGTACAAAAAAGTGTAGGACAAAGTGTAGCAAGTGTACAAAAAAGCGAAAAAGTGTAGGACAAAAGTGTAGTTACAAGTGTCACAAGTGTAGCAAACATATGTGGCAAAGAATTCCCACACTTGATGTTGAAAAAAGTGGACATTAAATTTTTTATTTGTAACTATTTTTACACCCCACACTATATAAGCAACTCAGGTCGAAGATTTTGTTCCCACACTCTCTTTCTTCCCCACTTCCACCATCCACCACCCACCACTCACCATACATCACTCACCACACATCACCTATTTATGTTTTTTTATCAATCTTATACTCGTCTCACTCACTTATGAATCATGGTAAGTGGTAAGTGTATCAAGTTTGTATAATTCATTACTAACTTTCTTTGATAGCATCTCTGTACACTTCAAGGTAAGTTTTCCTACACTTTTTTTCGCTTTTTGTACACTTTGTACACTTTCTCCTACACTTTGGATTACTAACTTTCTTTGATAGCATCTCTGTACACTTGGTAAGTTTTCCTACACTGTTTTTTCGCTTTTTGTACACTTTGTACACTTTCTCCTACACTTTGTACACTTTTTCTTCTACACTTTTGGTAAACTTTTTCCTAATTCTTTTATGTACACTTAGTACACTTTTTTCCTACACTTTTTCGCTATTTGGTACACTTTTTTTGGTACACTTTCTCTTACACTGTTTTACTGTTTTTGTTTACACTTTTGTGTACACTGGGTGTTGTACACTAGTAGTATGACAAGCATGTATATTAAATGATGCTAAATGATTATCATTGTTTGTGTCATATGATTGTTATGTGATCATTGTTTGTGTTATGATTATTAGTAATGTGAATCTCATACATGGATCATCTGCAAACACAGACAGCGGTGGTTCCCGACTCGGAGTCGGTCTCTGGCTTCTGATTGGCCAACCAATTGACCCTTCACATGGCAGTGCTGCTAGGACTTCGAATTGATTGGTAATTGGTCAACCTCTGTCTTGGCCAAGTTCGTCGTTCAAGGATCATGCTCATCCCCATCGCTGGCAGAACTCCTGGGCTCTACACTGATTCAGACCGCTGAATTTCCGAACTCCTCACTTTCGTCACAATCTGCAAGTACCTAGAAAATATGTTAGCTTCACCGCCATTGATCCGGAGAGTAATACTCCATGTCCGCGATACCATTCGTACGGCTGCAAATGCTTTTGGAATCCTGCGGGAGTATCCTCATCGGCCATCATATGACCCGGATGAGTTTGTTGCAGCCAACAATTTGACATACAAAGGACGTCAACCACCTGAGCCAACCATTCCCCCATCAGAGAATGCAGGCTCCACCCATCCGACTCCCCTGTGGCCATTTCTGAATATGACCATCTACCGACTTATGAATTGGAGGTACTCTGGAAGTGTTGTGAAGTCTCAACAAGAGATGATTCGTCTTGTTCGTGATGTCCTTCTTTCTGAGGACTACAAAGTAGAACACCTCTCGAGTTTCAGCATGGCGACTCAGAACTCGATTCTCGACGCCCAAGTTGGAGACGCAACTCAGAATGGTTGGCGGGAAGTCAACGTCAATATTGAAATTCCTCTTCGGGTCCCAACTCCCTCCAGATCATTCCACCGGTTGTTCACGATTAGCGGTTTGCTGTATCGTCTGCTTGTCGATATAATCAAGTCTGCATTCTCTGGCCTGCATGCAAAGAAATTTCACCTCTTCCCATTCAAGCGGTTTTGGAAAAACCCCACAGATGACACTGAGCGATGAATTATACACCTCTGATGCCTGGTTGAATGCTCACAACGACTTACAGAAGCAGCCAAACAAACCGAACTGCAAACTGGACAAAGTCATCGCAGTGATTATGTTATCATCAGATGCCACCACATTGGCCACATTCGGAATGGCTAAAGCATGGCCGCTCTACCTCTTTTTTGAAAATCTGTCAAAGTACATCCGGGCCTAGCCATCCGCCAATGCTTGTCATCATATTGCATTTATACCTTCGGTAAGTATTCAGCATATGGTGAACCACCGTATGGCTTAGTTCGTTCATTTGTCAGTTACCAGACACAATCATGGAATTTATTACCACCATTGGCCAATTCAAAAAAATGGCGATCCAGCGTTTGCTGGCACATTGTCAGCAGGAGCTCATGCATGTTGTTTGGGACATTCTTCTAGATGATGAATTCATACATGCGTATGAACATGGTATAGTGTTGAAATGTGCTGATGGTATCTTTCGCCGTATCTATCCTAGAATTTTCATATATTCGGCAGATTATCCTGAGAAGTACGCTGTCAGTTCGACTCAACTCTGTATCCATATCTTCTGACCTTGACTGACATAGAGTTTTGCTGGCAAGTTGTGGCAACGATCCATAATGGGAGTGTATATCTTTGTCCACGGTGTCTCACTGGCATCTCTAAGACAAAATTAGATAGCACCGGCCTTCTTCGTGACATGCGGTTTCGTCTCAATAATCTTTGGACATACCCTCTTCAAAAGGTCAGGCAAGCAAGGGATTTCATGTACTGGCATGGCAAAGTGGATGGTGTCGCAGTACACCGTGACTCAGAATCCCTTGTACCTACTTTGGTATTGTCAATTTTCCGGTCTCTTCAGTGCTCATTCTGATCCTCTTACGAATACAGAACTTGAACATGTTCTCTGTAAAACTCCAGAGACTCGGCTTCAACCATTTCTCTATGTTAGTAGTGGATCTCATGCACGAGTTCGAGCTCGGGATATGGAAGGTGGTATTCACGCATCTGATACGCATCTTGTATGTGATCGACCCTTCTGGACAGCTGGTCGCACAGTTGGATGGACGGTATGTTAATCAACTATGCTCTTGCCATTCAATCTGATGTCAGTCAGGTTTCGGCGAGTGCCCACCTTTGGCCATGGTGTCATTTGATGGTTTTCAGATAATACCTCGGAAATGAAAAGATTAGCTGCTCAAGACTTCGAAGATCTCTTACAAGTAAGTATCCTTATGTCTTCTTCATTGCCCATGTAATTAACAATAGCAGTGTTGTATACCAACCAGTCTTTGAAGGTCTTTTTCCATCGGCCCTACTAGAGGGGACGGTTATGGTGGTATTGTATTGTTGTGCAAAATGGCATGCACTCGCAAAACTGCGGATGCACATTCTCTCGCCCGCTTAGACAAAGCTTGCAAGCAACTTGGTCACGCTTTACGGAAATTTAGACAAGAAAGTGCTCAGGCATACCAAATGTTTGAACTCCCAAGAGAATATGTGGCCTGCCGGCACTGAACACAAGCTGAAGACCCACTCAAGAGTAAATGCTCAGCGCCAAAAGAAAAAGGACTCAACTTGAAGACCTACGAATTCCATGCTATCGGGGATTATGGAAAATCAATTGCACAATTCGGCACTACAGATTCATACACAACTCAGATTGTATGAAATGTTCCTCCTGCATCATCTTACAGTTGGGTTTTTGTACTGATGTATTTCACAGAGTGAACTCTCCCACTGCCATATAAAGTCAAGCAGGAAGCCAGATGGCGGCATTTTCAATGTCTCGACAGCGGGGAAAAGGCAGTTGGCAGTGATGTATAGCCTCCTTACAACCCGGAACTACATCACTTCATCTCCAACGCTCGCAGAAACCCTGTAGACATGTTCTCTTTTTTGCGGGAACACGAAGGGGATCCTGCAGTGAAGGTGCTTTTCTTCCTTTTTTTTTCTTTTTTCTTTCATTCACTGCTGATCACACTGTAGTCTTTTATTCCGAAACTGAAGGATCACTTACTATACCGGCTACTCAATCTCAATTTCGAGGCAGAGGATCATGTTTTTACCGATGATCAACACAATTGTGTGCAAATCATTAACAGTCGTCTCTACTCCGTGGCAACTATGCAGGTCAACTATACAACATACAACATACACAGGGAGCAAGACACAGTCAGTCTGCATACTCGCATGAATGTAATGGTGCTGTCGCAGGAGACTGGAACTGGCTACCATCCTTATTGGTATGTCCACGTGTTGCGGGTGTTTCATGTTCACGTTTGTCATTGTGGACCAGATTCGTGGAATCCATCAGTACAGCCTATGGAGGCCCTCCTGTGGTTACGCTGGTACGGAGTTGTTCCTGGTCACCGCCATGGACCAACATCAGCTCGATTACCGAAAGTCGGCTTTGTGCTGGACTTGGACACTGCAGCTTTCGGTTTCTTGGATCCATCCCTCATCATTCGAGCATCTCACCTTATTCCAGCATTTTCCGATGGTTGTACGACCAGTTTACTAAAAACAGGTCCCTCACTTGGCCGGGCCTCAAGCGAAGTAGATGATTGGAGAGCATACTATGTGAACATGTAAAGAACTACTAATACTGACGGTCTTTTCAATGACATGTGTAGCTGACTTTTCTTAGTTTCATTGACAGAGATATGTATATAAGACATAACGGAAATGGTGTCGGTCATTGTCATAACCCCTTCCTGATGGATGATGGAATGGAGGGTGGTATTAGCAATGATAATGACGATATGGAAACTGATGAGGAAGACGACAATAGCTGTGCTGGTGAGAGTCAGAACTCCAAGGCCTCAGGAGAAGATGAAGACAGGAATTCGGAGAGTGATGAAGAATCTGAGAACTGGGATAATTGTGACAATAATCCAAATGACAGCGAAGATGAAGTTGATGAGTACAGTCATGAAGTTACAGTAGACACTGATACTTTATTTTAGGGGTGCCCGAGGCCCATTGTTTTCTTTTCTTTTTTATTACTGTAATCTACTCAAGCTGGCTGGTCCAGGGACTCTGAGTCGATGGGCAACCAGCAACTTGCTGGCCTGAATTTGAAGCCACCATGACTTCGTGTTTGAGTAGTAACTTTATTCAGACCTGGACAAGTTGGACAATGGCTGTATTTACTGCCTTGTGTGGAGACAAGCAGACAGTCCATATCCAACCTGGAGTCCAAGTTGATGTCACTCTATGGTAGTAAGTACATCTCTTGCCTTACGATCAATCCATGTCCGAAATCCATGTGGCTCATTCCTCAGAGAAACACAGGTTGAATTGCTTAACTTGAAAGCCCGTCGGAAGACAACTCGAATAACAACTACTGCCAAAACCCCTGCCATCGTCTACCACTGACTTGTCCCACTGGCTGCTCTTCCTCACTGCATCAAGGCTGGAAACGCAACCACTGCCAACTTGGAGTGACTTGAAAGCACAAAGAAAGTGTAGTGCTGAAGTGCCACGAGATCACTCACATTGTCAAAGGACAAGCCCGAGAGATGTATTGCCTGAGCACTCCATGAAGAATGATCTCCAGCGAGGGTGAAGAACATGTGGAGGGCATCATTGTGGTGAGCGGGTTGAAGCAAGAGGAGAGCCTGAGCACACTGCTGTTGTTGATGGTTATCAGGAATACGGTTAGTACATTCAGCGAGTGAAACAGACCAAGCCTGGCTCACCCCTTGTTCCATCTTCCCTCCGCGCGGTCACTGTGCATTGACCAATCCCTGGCAATCTCTCGCCCTTCTCTTACACTCGCACACCCTCCTCATACTTGCCAATGCCACATCAAGTCACTTGCCCCAATCTCGGACCCATCCAGGCGTATTCCGCAGACTTTCACTCCAAGGCCAAGAGTGAAACAGACCAAAAGTGTTGAGAGTCCATGAAGTCCGAACTGAAAGAGTCAGTACCGGCTAGTCCACCGGCCTATATGATGATGATGTTAGTTTTATCTGAGGAAAGGATAACCCTGAGTAGTGTCAGATCTACCAGTATTTGGACCTGGAATCATTGCATTTGATGACTTGTAGAAACAATATGAGCAAATACCTGCAAAAACAGTCTTGATCTGCAAGAAATTAGCAAGTAAGACATACAGAAGTACAAACTTCCAGATGAGCTAGGGAATCTGAAGCAACATCATCCATTTGAACATTATGGTTGTCTTCGAACATGGATGACTGTCGAAATATAGGTTTGTTATGAGAACCCTCTGAATGATGAGAATTTTGATCTATATTAGGTCATAATCAGATTGGATAAACTGTACGAGGGCCAAGGCATTCTGTTCAGCTGATTGCCCAGCATTCTCTAGGCTCCTTTCACTGGATGGAGCCACAAGTGTCACATTCTGCTCTGACTAGGCAAAGCCAGCACTCTTCAATTTTAATTTCCACACACTCTCTTCCCTCAACACTATCATCTCTCTTCAACACCACAATACTTCAACACTTCCATTTCATTACACTTGCCTCATCCACTTTTGTAAGTGCATCACTGCTTTCCTTTATTCAGTTGCTGACTCAGCTTATCTTTTCTTTATAGACTTTGCACTATGGTTGGCAGTAAGTGTTGTGTTATTTTCTTTGACTTAATACTAAGTGTTGTCACAAGTATGTTGATCTTAATACTAATTCTTTTCTTTTCTTTGTACTATTGTATGTTGATAGTCCAGTAGCAGTAGAGTATTCAGTGACAAATATATAGGCTGAACACATCAAAAATTAGTACTAGTGTATAGTAGTAATGTAAGGTAATACTAGTACAATGTGCCCATGCACAGGAGTTTCATCTTTGATCTCCTGGCGAATAAAATTTACCAGCCTATCTGGGAAAAAGCCATGTACTCGGCTTGATTGTGGAGGGTTCTTGAATCTGAGCCTGAGGCACCTTGTCAGAGCTGTTGGCAGTGACTCGACCATCTGGATTGGTACTGAATTGCTCTTCCTCATTGTCAAACATGGTAACCAAAGAAAGAAGTCATGAGTTTGATTCTGAACCAGTTGGAGGAATTGTATTGTGGGCATGCTGCAACCGATTATGTAGCTGGAAGCAAGACTGTCCTCTGTCCTTGTGAAGGTGTTCTATGTCCTGATGCTCTGGGTTGTTACAAGTAAGGTGACTGTGGACGACTTTGTTTGTGCAATCAATGATAGAGAAAATCTCTGTGGATGAAGCATGAATTGGAAAGAAACTGCCTAAAGGAACCTGACAATTATGTCAGCTACAGCAAGGATGACCAATTCATATATATGCATTCCTTTGAGCATTTGGGGACAATAACAGGTTGGGCAATGTTTTGGTTAGACTTTTTTGGTGGTCAATTAGTAATTAATTAGTAATCATTGTATAGAGTACACAGACCCTACTAGGATTCTTGCCTTGTTATACCTGGTTTCTGTCCTGGTGATTAGTTTGTGTCTGGTTAGGATTCCTGTCTTGTTACTGGTTAGTATGCTTGGTTAGTATTTGGTTAGTACTAGTTAGTGTGCTTGGTGGTTAGTATGCTTGGTTAGTATCTGGTTAGGATTCTTCCTTTGTTATGTCTGGTTTATCTGCTAGTAGTTAGTGTGCCTGGTCAAGTACAATCTATAGCTCCATAGAGTCCCAGATTCCCAGAGCCATAGCAACAAGCTCCAACACAGTCTAGCCTGAACCTGGCTGGGAAGCTATGAGACTATGCAGTACTGTCCAGCTCTCTACAGATCAGAGTGGTTTATTGATCTGACAGTGTCAGCCCTAGGAGGAGTACACTTTATCATTAGATAATGGTAGATCAACCTCTGTTTCTCACTCGTCATCTGGTTCTTCTTCTCTTTCCTCTTCCTTTGTGAATCGTTTCTCTGTACTAGATAGTGATGAATATTTAGAGTCCAATCTGTGCATTTCAGACACATCCCTAAATGCCCAGGAAGGCACTCAAAACCCGACCCCGTTTCACCTAAGTTCTCTCACGAAAACCCCAGAACTTGCTACTCAGATCCCGACTGAGAAAAGAGTGCGCACCCTCAAGCCACTCCGCGAGCTTCTACTAAAAATTGATATAATCACAAAAAACAAAAACATTACCATTGATGCGCTGCTAGATAGTGGAGCGAATAGAATCTTCATTGATACTGCTTGGGCTAAGTCCCAATGCCTATCACTAAAACCACTAGAGCTTGTGGTGCCCATTTACAATGTAGACAGAACAGTTAACTCCGCTGGTGGCATTTCATATCAAGCCGATCTAGTCATCGACTATCTAGGACATCGTAAGAAAATCACCGCCAATGTCACCAATCTAGGCAGGAACCAAATGATTCTTGGATACACATGGCTGCGCCATCATAATCCTATGATCGATTGGGTAGAAGGGAATGTAACACTAAACTATTGTCCAAACTCGTGCAAAGCGTTGAACGCAACCTACAAATCTCGTCTGGAAGAACATGAGATTGAGTACGGATCTCGAATCCAAAAGTTGATGAACAGCCCTGAACCGATTGAATCGGAAGAATCCTTTAAGCTGGTACCAAAAGTGTATCATGTTCAATGTCTTCTCGAAGAAGAGTAGCGAACGCTTACCCAAAAGGAAGCCCTGGGATCATGCGATAGATCTAAAGCCGGACTTTGTGCCTAAAAAGGGACGGGTTATACCCATGAGCCCTCAGGAACAGGACGAAGTAACCACCTTCATAGAAGATCAATTGAGCAAAGGGTATATTCGCCCTTCGAAGTCTCACCAAATGGCAGGCACCATCTAACGTAAAAGGAGTCAGAAGCTTCCTCAGATTGGCAAACTTCTATTGCCGATTCATAGAAACCTACAGCTTAGTTGTGAGGCCGCTGCACGATCTCACAAAGAAAGATCAACCTTGGATCTGGGGAAAAGATCAACAAGATGCTTTTGATAAGCTCAAAGCCTGTTTCACCACCGCTCCGGTATTAATCTACCCGGATGACACCACTCCTTACCGGATTGAATGTGATGCATCGGACTTTGCAACCAGAGCAGTCCTCTCATCCCTGAAGGGTGACAAATGGCACTCCATGGCATTCATGTCACATTCCATGACTCCGGAACAGCTTAATTACCCGATTGCTGATAAAGAGATGCTTGCCATCATCCTTGCCCTGGAACAATGGTGTCACCATCTAGAAGGTGCTAGGCACCAATTTGAGATCTGGACCGATCATAAGAATCTCCAGTACTTTATGAAATCACAAGATATGAATCGCCGACAAGCGAGATGGGCTCAGTACCTCTCCCGATTCGATTACTTGCTGATAAACAAACCTGGCACCTCGATGGGAAAAGCCGATGCCCTCCAGGAGAGAGGATCATGCTATAGGGATAGAAAAGGACAATAAGGAGACAGTATTTATCCCAAGTCGCATGACTTGTCGCCATAGTCCCAGCGGCTGCTACATTCGCCGAGTCAATGAAAACTTCTCTTGCAAAGGCCAAGGAAGCACTCAAAAGAACTCGTGAGCGAATGAAATCCCAAGCGGATAAGTATAGATCAACAGCCCCCTCCTACCAGATAGGAGATATGGTGTGGCTTTCCACCGAGCATCTGGACCTTGGCTCATCCCGACCCTCGCGAAAACTCACAGAATGATGGATCGGACCGTACCGGATTACGGAATTGTTCAGCTCAAATGCTGTTAAACTCCTTCTTCCGAAAGGAAGCCGTGCTCGTGATGTAGTGAATATCTCACGCATCAAACCCTATCTTGAACCCCTTGTGGGACAACCAGTAAACTGTCCTGGTCCCCTCCTCATCGGTGATGAAGGAACTGAAGAATTTGAAGTCGAATTCATTGTAGATTCACGCCCTGTTGGATGGGGATTCCAGTATCTAGTACACTGGAAAGGTTATGATGAGTCAGACCGAACCTGGGAGCCAGCCTCAGCCCAAGTTGAAGAATGTGCAGGGAGCAATTAAAAATTTTCACGAAACCAAACCAGCAGCACCGAGACGATTGCGGATGGCCCAAGAGGTCTTCGATAAACTCTTCCAGCCCTGCATATAAACTATACCAATGGGTCTCCCGAACCTCCTCATCTGGAATCTGAGGAATAGAAGGAGGATGATGTTACAAACCCTCTCGTTTTCACACGCAATGTGCGGATTTGAGCACAATGCCTAAATGCCCACATCACTACTCTATTTTCACTCTCCGTATTTACCGAGTCTCCCCAATCAGTCCTTACTCGCGCATTCCTGCCTCATCCCTAAATGCCCACTTCCAACCCCTCCACGAGGCCTTGGTCTGGACATTCGAGCACCCTCCCTGAATGCGCACCTTCCTACCTATTCATAAGCACGTGGACTCCACGTTATCTAATATATACATTTGTGGTAGCTCGATTACTGAGGTTAGTACTGGCTGTGTTGATACACGCCCTAGACGCATTGTAGTATAGCCTCTGTAGCATGGACCAACTGTAAGTAGTATAAAACGTGAATACAGCCAACGGAACAAGCTAGTCTTGTTCTCGTTGGATTCCCTCTGACGACGACTTTCCCCTCCATCACAAGTATTTAGTGTTCAGTGTGGCAGACACTGTATAGCCGTCTTAGGTCGCCTTCACAGACCAGCTGCTTCTAGTTGAGTGAATAAGAAAGTGATGGTCGACAAGCCTTTAGATACTTTGTTTGTGTCAACTCTGCATGTTGTTTTGGTAGAGGCAAATAATTGCCGGGCAGACTTCGCCATTACCAGGATCTAGGACAGCCTTGAATGAGTAGAAGAGCAATATCACCCAACGGGCAGCCTTGGGACTATCCTTGGCGCAAACCAGAGGGACATGGAGACAGAGTGAATATGACTCTTGTTGGGTCCACCTTTCATGGTCCACTGCCAGGTAAATGGGTGAGTGCGTAGATGGCGGGTGACGAAAGCGGGTGAAACCTCTGACCAACCTCAGAGAGGGAGACCACACAAGGTAGATCCGCAGAGCACCAGTGGGAAGTGGAGCGAACAGGAGCTGGGGGGTCCCCATGTGGAGATGGTTGTGGTTCAGGAACAAGAGGCATTTTTCCTGTATTTTCTTAAGAGTGAATTCCTCCAGAAAGGCATATCGTGAAACATTGGACCAATTCAACAGCAGAACTAGTGGTTCCAGACTTGCTGCTAAGTCTTGACCATGTTCTGGATTGCTTTACACCAACTCGGTAATAATTATACAATGTTCATTCGCATTCGATAACCTAAAACAATGGTGAGCATACACAAAGGAGAAAGGTCACTAATTATACCGGCATGACCGAGATTCAGTTGGTGGAGCTCTACAAGTCAAAAATCAATGAGACAATGGAGCTCATTGAGTGCCTGTTGGAAGTTCCTTCATTGCTGATAATTGACAACCTTCATGTACTGCTAATCTGTCAGTTTCCATCTTCTTGTAATCTCCATTTTGTATTCAAGCACCATAACATTGATGAAAATAGTATTGTAATGTTCGGTAGTTTGACAACAGGCAGTCTCCAGTTTGTGTGTGTGTGACTATCCCATCGCATATATCCCTACACTCTCAGGGCAATATTGTTTCTGGATGGAGAGGGAGTGGACATTTATATGGTCTTGTTCCATGGCATGTCGACCTCAGACATGAGTCTCAGGAAGGAACATGTGCCACTCAAATTTTCCTGCCCATCATCATCATCATCATTATCTCAGCTTGGCCCCGGCCCCGGCCCGTAGTGTTGCCTCAGCTTGGCTAGCTGAGAGCCATCCTTGGCTTATGTCAGTTTGACAACCAACTTGGCTTATATAAGCAAATCAAGCCACTCGCGAACAGCAATTTCAACTTGAGTAAGCTAACTTAGTAGCTCAAGCTAAATTATGGCTCGAGCTGGTTCGAACCAGTGTTTTAGTGTACAAGTTAAGTGGACAGTGGACACTATCATAACTACATACAGTAAAAACATATAAGCCATACACATGTGACATGTAAACAAACAAATGAAACATAATGGCCATTTTCGACTCCACCGAGTCCACCCAGTGCATGAAGTGAAAATGACACAGTACCCAAAGTTCACTCAATCCAGCCGCTCAACTGTATTTCAACCTTACAAACTATGAGTATAAATAAGCCACTAGCTTAATTGTTGACATACCGTTTGGCTGGACTCTGGACCAGGGTTAAGGTGGCATAAATCCCATTGCACACTCTCTTCTGAGGTATGGTGCCCTGCAAGGTTGGGATCCAGGGAGACGTAATCACAGATTCTTTCCAGTATGTCCATTCCGATACTTTGTCAGTCAGCGAGAGTATCGGCTGAGCTGAGTCATCACAGTTCCGGAGAGTGCGAAAGAGCAAACATATGTATTCATAGTCCGGCTTTTGCGTAAACAAGAGATCATGCGAGTAAGAGAGAAACATAGCAAAAGCAGAAGGCACAGGAGTGCAGATTTGCCCGACCAGAAGCCCTTTCTGCTGCCACAAAAGGTCTGGATCAGATGTAGTAGAGGTGGTGTCGATCCAAGAGAGAGATCCGTGCGTGAGATAAATAATGAGGTAAGCAAGTGATTCCAGGTCGTCCCGCGACTGAGTTGGTGACCCATGTGGCAGTTGAGGAAAGCAAATGGAAAGAAACTGGTGATGGGTCCGACAGGAGCACTTTGTCCGCTGAGCAATAGGACATGCGCAAAGGTTCGTGGATCTCTGAAAGGCTGAGCAACTTTGAAGTCAAAGAGGTAAAGGGAGTTGACCATCTGTCCAGTTGCAAGGGGTGCAATGAGGACATTTTGGAGGCAGATGTTTGAGTATATGTAGCTACAAGAGTGAATTTGTTCGAGAGTTGTTATCTTCAGGTAGATAGTTTCAAAATGTACTAAAGAATGGAGTGATATCATTCAACTTACCAGTTGCTAAGATGGCAATCGTGTTTGTTGGCATCTGCCGCCCACCTGACTTGAACACATCATACAATGTTGGTCCCAGGTCCTTGAACACGAGGACATTGTGTTTGTATTCTGTCCCCGACCAGATAATGGTGGGAATGCTTTGAAGACCAAAAAGCGTCCGGAGAATGACATGTTCATTTGCTAAGGTATCACAACGGTTGAGAAGGGTGCAGGTCTTCACAAGAAGTGAATGATCTTTGTCAATGAGGTTAACTGCTCGATACATAGAGCCTGTGAGATTTTCAAAACAAGTCAGTCATAGTTGATGAATTGAATGGTAAGTTGTGGTCGTACTATGATCACAGCTCCCTATGTTTTGCTTCAGCCTGAATCTTCCCAACCTGATCCCCATATCTTTGATGCCAAAGTGCACAGCCAGAGAGTCGATTGTATGGACAGAGGTCCTACCCTTCTGTTGGGTGGCCATGTCAGATGGAAGCTTTTGACGGTACTTGTACATCTAGGTAGTTCTTCAGCCCAAATGATCATTTCTGCGGCATACCATCTTACCAAATCTGAAATCATTTTTTCAGCTGAGGCCATGTATTCATCATCCCAATAGCGGTTGATCCAGGACATATGTATAGCAGAATCCATGACTGTAATGTCCAATTAGGTTTTTAACATCTCTTAAAAGCTCGAGCTCAGGGACCTGCTCTGCATCACCCATGGGACCTTTGAATCAGTTCTTGCTGTTGCCGGTTTTGACGATGTCCATAACTCATCATGATGAAGACCAGATGCTCAGATAATGCAGACAATGTTTCAGTCCAATACAATAGGATATGATCTAAGGGCCTTGACATACATGCTGTGCTCCTGTGCATCAGGGAATGTGTCAAGCCAGGCATTAGCAAGAGAACCGAGCTTGGACTCGGCATCTGTGAACCCCTTGAGAACATGAGTCACGCATATGTGCATGACGTAGGGAAAGCACATGACCAGGCGGTCGGATCCGTCAAACTCCATATTACGCGCATGAAGGAGCATCTTGAGTCCTATTGTTGCTTGCATTGTCCATTGTAAAATGCCCCACCTGGGAGGCATCAGTGATAATTCACAGGTCTATTAGTTCAACTTAGAGGGCGACTGACCTTTGCTATCATTGTCGCACGGTCCAGTAGGTATAGTATTGTCTTCACAAGTGACTTGCCACTGTGGTTCCCACGGATCTGATGGAATGCCAAAACTGCTGATTTAAGTCTTAAGGCTCCTGTGTGCGGGCGGCTCCTCTGCAATCCAATGTGCAGTAAGAGCGAGAAAGGGCTGTCAGTTGCCATTGGACCAAATGTCGGCTGTATAAGAAATACGCCCAAGAGCGCACTGTGGAATTTTAGCATATCATGTGACGTTTGTGAGCACTGGACTTACGTTTAGCTCCTTCTTCAGCGCAATAAAACTCTTTTGCCAAGCACTAATGATGTCCTCATGGATTGTCCTGGAGCTTTTGATGAAGCAGGAGCAGAAGTTGTCGAAATTCTGTACATTTGATGATATTTAAAAACGGATCGATGGAATCAATGCTCCGTATCAATAAATAAATAGTGGAAAAAACACACCTGATTGTCAGCAACAATGAAGGCTACCAGGTGATGATGAAGTTCTTCGAGCGAAAAGGGAGGGATTGACGTGTAGTCGCCACTGGGGCTCATGCTGCCGTTGACAATGCTTCTGTGAGATAAGGAGGGAGAGATGAAAGTGTTTCGCCCTGCAGCAAGGAGTCTTGGATCTCTGAAACGGTGTGTAACCTCGGCTAAGGACACTCTTGACACTTTCCAACCATGAACTATCTGTTTTCTTAGTAAGCAGGCACCGTGATGCTTGGTTGAGGACAGCATCCACAGCAGTCATCTTGAGGCTGGAAAATAGTGTCTATAAGTGGTCATTGATCAGTCGTCAATGATAAAGTGGCTACTTACGCCTGTGACAGAAAGTGAACCTTCAAGGAAGTTGAATTTGCCGAAGGAAACAATGAAATGAGACTGACTTGATCTCAATCCAGCATATGTCGCCGACAACGATGGGGGCGAGCAGGAGGGATGATGGGGATACAAGTGGTGCAAAGGCTGAGCGCTCGAGTTCTGCGGAGGAACAGAGAGGATGGTCGAAGGAAGGAGAGTCACAATCTGCCTCACGGATTGAAATCATAAAAGCGAAGTCGAGCTCCGTGGCTATTTTGCCAGTGTGTGTGATGGTATAGAATAAAATACAAGAATCATCCACGTTTGAAACTTTCTGGTTCAACAGTGACTGGTGAGAAGCTGATACATTAAGACTCCAGTTCCGAAGTTTCAGCCCACACTCGGACCTGTTTACGTACTAATAACTAGTATTACTTGTTGAAGGCTTAAAGCAGGTGCCCGAACCTTTGACTTGGAAGTTGTCAATCTCTCTCCCACTACCCACACCTGACTGGCAGGATGGCATCTGCTCCCTCATGGCATTGCTGAAGAAGCTCAGATTATCATCTGAACTCAATATCGCTGACCTACTCAGGAGACGTAGGTTAAAATGTTAATCAAGTCAAATTCATACTCTAACCATTACTCTTTTCTAGATGTTTATGGCACAGTGGAAACATCTGTCCAATTTGCCACATGGACATCTCAATGTTTTCGTCTCTAGTGGTCTCGACTGGGCCAAACACTAAATCTCCTGTTTGACTGCTGCAGGATGTTGAAGTTGTTTTGGCATGTACAACTACTACAAAAAGGGTGAGTATTGATCTTTAAGGTGGAAGAATAGTGTGCACAGCTGTTTGATTTTGTAAGGTGGGACTGTGCCCTAGCCCAAAACAAGGGATGATAGTCACAAGCTTACTGATTTGGCTTAGAGGAACAATTGCTCCCAATTCCTAAACTTAACAACTGGTGGGCTGAAGTTAGTTAACAACGTTTCGGAAGAACAACTGTGGGAAAAGTAATCACAACTCGAAGAAAAGAAGATAGAGCCTCTCTGTGTGTAGAGCGACCACAAGTTTGATAAGGTTAATTGACCATGGGGAATCAATGTGAACTCGAGGACATGCGAGATGATGCCAACTTGCAACCATAGTATCTCTGGGGCGACCTGCCACTAACTTAATAGTCAGATCGGAATCTGATAGTGTACACTTCGCCCCTCTAGAGCAAGACATTGCATGTGCCCGTTGAGATGGACACCACTGAGACAGACAGGACTAAACTGTTTTGGTACACTTGGTATGGGAAACAGACGTAGCTATGCAACTTTGTGACCTGTGAAGTGGTACCATGCAGACCATTGTGAGGCCAGTTTTTGTTCTCATCACAGCGACCAAATAGCGATTTTGCAGTCGCTGGTGATGCATAAGAGACCTTGGGAGGGTAGTAGTGTACTCGGAGAATTCGTAGCCAACTTCCAAATGTATGAATGAACATGGTGATTCATGTAATATGCGATCACTAGCCTGAAGTTCGTACAATTCTGCAGCACTGTCAACAGTTCTACTTGCCTTTGTCAGTTTGGAGGACAGGTGGAAGGCTGTGGCAGACAACGAGGTGAATGTCCGATAGGGACAAGGAGCTCTTGGCAACTCTCCACATTTGAGAGCATGAGCACATTCATTGGAAGTAATACATGATCCTTTGTGTCTTTGATGAATCTCTATCATTATCCAGGACATCTGAATCTGAGTTCCCGTTCAGGTCGTGCATTGTTGTTGCATGCGTAAAGAGTTGCACTTCTCTTGACGATCCAGGTAGTGACAGATTTGACCGTCGAAGTTTTGATTGTGCTCTGATCTCGCAGGGTTCTTGATAACATCCATACCAGTGGGAAGTAACACAAGGGCCAACATATCAGGTCCACCTCTTTCACTGGTCTTACTGTTGTTCACTGCTCCAGATGTCATGCCCAATTTCATCATAAATATGCCTTTCTATTCTGGCTGCCCCACAAAGGGTGCCAGCCACCACCTCGTAAGAACTCATAATTTCCGCCTGGGTCCAGGCTGGTGTTTGATGAAAAATAGTAAATTTGAGGGACTTGATGGCCGGCAAAGGTGATAGGAATTGTTACTGACCAAAGGAAGTGGGTGCGGAGGACCGGGGAGCAGTGGTATTGCAGGTTCAGACACATTGACGCTGGAGGGGAACTGCCACCTTCATGACATCGTCAATTTTAAGTACTGCATATGGATGGAGGGTGTTGTTGGTGCTGAGGACTCTGGTGTGGACCTGTTTAGCGAAGTCAGGATGGAATCTGTCTAAAAACCATTCTCTTTTGCTAGAAACCAATAACATTTACCATGGGAGATGTCTGATAGGGAGAGTATACTCACTCTTTGTTGCTTGTATGTCATCAGATTCCGCTTCGACGGCGGCTCCTGGGGCTGATAATGGCCAATCAGCAGATACCAAGAAAATGAGCAAAATTCTTACTATCAATGTGAGAACTCTGCTCATTTTGTGTGATACGTTTCCTTGAATCTGATTAAAATACGTTGATGAGGGTGGAATGCAAGGGAGGTCTGTACAGCCTACTCAGCCCTTCCAGCCTCCCCAGATATATCCCTATCTGGAGATGTCTGTACTGGTTTGTAGTCAACTGCCCTCCCTAACATCCCTCACAACACAACAAGTGGTCAAACCACATATGTGTGTGATGGCATCACTTCAGCCCTTCTAGGCGGCTAAGAAATAGCCACTATTCTTATTAGGGGAGTCATATTGTGGGACTCCCATAGCCACCTGTTTGGTCGCTGCTGACATAATGGATCCAAACAGTCTACATTTGGTTTTGGGAGATTTTTATTTTGGCCCTGGAATGGCAGTGGGACTCCCATATAAAAAGTGGCTCTTAGCTAATGTTTCATGCATGACCATAGTGTTGCTTTTGGTGATTTCGCACTCTTTTCATCTTTTTATCTCATTGTAGACTTTGTAGCGCTCTGCGCTACTTCTAGCATTACTATTGGATTCCCCATGGTCGATAACCCTATCAACATTTTCTCCTCGAGGTTCTAGACCTTTGTGGTCGCTCTACACACCTCTAACTTCTTTTCTTCGAGTTGTGCTGATTATTCCCACAGTTGTGGCTGATTGTGGCTGCTAGTTGTTTGCCAGTATTTACAGCCACTAGACTTAAGCCACGGAGTCCTCTGTTCTGTTTTCCCTTGGTTACTCACAGTGGACTCCAGGTCAGTTGCTCATTGTTGTTCGTTCAATATCATTCTTGGTTACTCACAGTGGACTCCAGTGTGACCTACAAGTCCCCTATGGTGGTTATCCCATTCCAACAACGCTTTCTGCGCTTATCACATAGTGGCTATTAGCCGCCTACAAGTGGTCACCTGAAGTGGATGGCATCGAAGTCCAACCTGAGTTGGATACCTGCCCCACCATTCATCAAGTCTGAAGTGACAAAGGTTCAGATTGATCTTGTCCCATCTTGAACAAGATCACTACTCAAGCAGCGACAACATATAAATTAGTAAGGATGCAGTATCAACTCTTCCTGTCAATAATGTTGCTCAGGTGTGCATCAAAAAATAATCAGAGTGTATGAAATACATTGTAGCCGTTTTCACTGGGCTTGGTGTGTGAGATACTTATGTGTAGCAATGGCGGTTAAGCTAGATATGGCAGACAGACATGGTGACAGTACTTCCAGATCAAGGACAACGATGACATTACTAGACACTCACACAGCCAGCAGTACATCTAGTAACGAAGGCTAATCTAATTAGTCCAGATCAAAGCCCACTTTTTGCGCAGGGCACTTCTTTTGGCAGAGTGGACATCACTTGTGTCACTCTTACTCAAGGATGACCATCAGCTGCAAGCCAATTAATACCAAAACACAAAGAAAAAGACAAGGATAAACGGCTGCTGCAGCAATAGCTACAGTAACTCTCACAACTTCTCGAGCAAATACCTCAGGGAATAACTTCCCGACTGATGATGGACTGGAGTAGAAAAAGTCAACAATGAGTCCAGCAAGGACAGGATGAGCAAGGTTATTGACGTGCCCCTACCAACAGCGTCAGTAAGAGCAGCTTCGAAATGCATCATCGGTACCTCCCCATCAACTCCATCTCTTAAAAATAGCTGTTGCCCAGAAGATCCTTTGTGATCACCATGTTGTGATCACGACAATTCTCGGGATCCCACTGGTATCGCTGGGTGACAAAAGCACAAGACTTTTTTCTGAGTGTGGACTGCCAGCTGCTGAGATCTTCCGACAGCTAATGTAGGAATTAATCATCAGACACATAGAACAACAGGAAATGCACTCACGAGTCTGGAAATACTTGATGCATTTTGTGGCCATCAACCTGATGAAGCCCAACTAGTGAATAAAGACCACCGTTAAGGATGTGGGGACTGACTGTCTGAAACAATCAGGCCATGTGATCGACGCTCCACGATGGCCTCGTCAATATACTCGACGGCCTTTGAGTTGAACAATGTTGGCGTGAACAGGAAACAGATCAATGGATGCAGCATTGCAGTGCAATAGTTGCTTCATGCGATCAATAACATCTGGAGACCAGGTTGCTGCACAAGCGACGGAGTACATTAAAGACATAAGACAAATGTTACACTATAATTTAAGTTATATAAAACGGAAGGGTATCTATGGATCTAGGGGCAGGGTCGCTCTCAGAAGATTCAACCCAACTACTACTAGTATCGCTGAGACCACTGTCTGATGTGTCTGTAGATGAGCGATTGCCATTGCTTCGGCTTGTTGAAAGGTTTTTCATACTGCTTGCCAGGCAGATGCAGCTGTATAATTAATTTACCTCACATAATTCATATTATCAATATTCAGTTTGAGGTCAGTCTGAGGTCAGCCCAAATGCATGGGTTATATGCAGGCTAGGGTACCAGAAGGGCTGGGGGTGACACTGAAAAAACCAATGGACCAATGCAGGTGGATTGCCAGGATTCACCCCATACTGACAACAGGTATGATATGCTGAATCCGTTGGCCTTGATACTCAATCAAGTGATGCTGCAGTGAAGCATGACCATTAAGCATGCACAGAGTCCCGAAGCAAAAATGATTCATTATGGTCATGGTGTAGCTAGAAGACAAGATTGTAATGACTGGTTGACTCGAATGTGTTTTCCACAGCAGTAATATTAAACAGATTACCAAATTAGTTGCTCGTGTATCTCTTATAACCAGAGTACCATAACCTTCTCATCGGGGGATGCTAACTTGAGTAATGTTGGCAGGAAATAATTTCCTGTCAGCTTGGAGACATAAAGTGATCAAATAAATATGAGCTACCACCATGACTCACGTTGCTAATGCCTTCTGCTGTCCAATGACCGAGTCATACTTAAACCAAGAAAGAAAAAAAGCTATACCAATATTGCTTGCAAACTCACACTGACCCTCAATCTGTCGGGAGCATCTTCCAAGTCTCTTGAAAGAAGGGAATTGAATAGAGTGTCTTTGTGTGGTATCAATGTATGGCATAAAGTAGATGAAGGGAATCACGATTCACACAGACTGCTGATCTGGTTTTGCACTGCATTGATCTGGATCAGGTTGGTGTGTGCAGTGTCAGTTAGAGGGGGCATGGGTCCCAAGGTCCCACAACTACTGCACCAGGTGACATCTCCGGTTAATCCTGTGATCAGGTAGATCTCATCCATGAATAGATAGATAGTACAACCATTCTGTGTTGCGGTAGCTCTTCATCTTGTTGTGTTTCTATCTAATAAAGGGGACACAATATTATATTTTGACTGACCCAATCAATGAAGACCTTTTCTGACTCTGTATCCCTTATATCAGCTCCATTGACATTGTCATAGTGGACTCCAGATTTGTTGATCCATGTATGAATAACAACATGTCATTCCCTCATCTAGAAAGAGGCACAGCACTGAGGCCCATAGTCAATGGGAAACACCAGATCAATAAAGGAATAACAGAACGGACACTCATGAATGTCCCTTTGACACTTGCACCGTCCTTTAGCTTACCTTGATGATCACCGTTCATGTTGAACCATTGAGCACAAGCTCTCAATGTGTGCAGCTTGAATGTCCCTTCACCTCATTCAGCATGACATTCATATAGATATTTCATCATCAGATTGATAAGCGCAGAAAGTGTTGTTGGGATGGCATAACCACCATAGGGGACTTGTAGGTCACACTGGAGTCCACTGTGAGTAACCAAGAATGATATTGAACGAACAACAATGAGCTACTGACCTGGAGTCCACTGTGAGTAACCAAGGGAAAACAGAACAGAGGACTCCGTGGCTTAAGTCTAGTGGCTGTAAATACTGGCAAACAACTAGCAGCCACAATCAGCCACAACTGTGGGAATAATCAGCACAACTCGAAGAAAAGAAGTTAGAGGTGTGTAGAGCGACCACAAATGTCTAGAACCTCGAGGAGAAAATGTTGATAGGGTTATCGACATGGGGAATCCAATGGTGATGCTTAGAAGTAGCACAGAGCACTACAAAGTCTACAATGAGATGAAAAGATGAAAAGAGTGTGAAATCACCATTTTCATGTACAATGTGAGCTGCTTCTAATTGTGTAAAGTTGGAAGTGATCAAGCCTTCAGATACTGCATTCGTGTCGAATTAAGAGGTCTGAAAAGAGAAAAAAAAAATTGACCATGTGTAGCAATGTAGAACTCAACCGAGAGGGTAGTAGCAAGAAAGTCATGAATCTTTTGATCAATAGCAAGTAGTGTTTTAAAGTCCAGTTGCGCAACTGGCAAAAGACCGGCAACTGGACTGGACCTGGACCATTTGCAACCTGACCGCAGTTGCCAGTTGCCCACATTTCAAAATTCATTCTGTCCCGTTGCCTCATTATCAGAAATATCAAAACCCAATTGAAAACTGGTTGAAACTGGTTGCATATATGGGGGCATCTCCCATAATTTTCCCACTATTTTATGATTTTATTTGGAATTTATATCTTGTAATCTATGTTTTGGCTCAAGATGTAGCATAGCTCCACTGATATTGCACCGATCCCCACACTCCATGTTCCAACAGATTATCATAAGGATTGTCAGAATTCCCGTAAGAGGTCTTGGCAGATTCTTCCGGCAAAAGGTCATACTGTGTGTGTGTCCCATGATATAAGGACAGTCTGGGTCCTAAAGAAGAGGAGTCTCTTACTCTCTATTATGTTTAATTGCATCCTCTGCATCTCTTCTTTCAGAATCATCCCATTCCTTTCAAGCTCTCCAGCAGATTTCCTTGTCTTGCAAGGCTTGTGGAGTCTTAAAGTCCTCTGAGACTACTACTCATATCAACAATCATCATGGGAGAATTTCATTATGGGGCATTTTCAAGGTCAAGGTCAATGTATCAGCAGAGTGATTCACCAATCTTGCCCTCTACATGTCTGGTGATTTTCTGTCATTCTGGCCTCGTCTGACCTGTTTAGTCCAGTTGTCATCAAGCAGTTGAGTTTGTCAAAAAGGGCAAAGGCAATGTGTTGAGACTCGAGAATCATTGATAAAAGGTATGGGTTTCCAACAGTCTTGATTAATGAGGTTCAATTCTAAATAGATATACTTGACAATGACATGCATTGAACCGATTTGGATGGAAAAAATATGGATCGGACGCTCGGAATTTATAGTATTTTTTATACTTCTAGTAAACTAATTAAAAACCGTAACTGAACCGGAAAAAGATCAACAAAAACTGACAAATTGTTTTTTTTTGGTTTTTCTATATTAGGAAATTCCCAGGACTGGTCTCGGTCTCGGTCTTGCCCAAATAATGCAAAAGACCAGACCAGAAGAAGACTTTAAAACACTAATTTGATTTGCTGCTTTCAATGGCCCCCTCTCAAGCAAGTTCAGCCGCAGGCTGCATGCCTGGCTGGCACTCCACCATAATCCAGGGCATCCATGAGTCCCTTGATAATACCAACTCAGTGCCCATGTTATATCCGTTCCGGCCCCTATCCGGCTCCTCCGGTCCAACTCCGCATCGGACCTCTTGGCGTCCCTTCTGTTGTCCTCGGACTTCGCATCGGAGACAGCCTCCTCCGTACCGGACCTCCGTCACATCGCCTCGGACCTGACTCCTTCCGGCACATCAGTTGCGCCCACTTTAGTCCTTCGACCCTTCATTCCGTTCCTCCATTCTTGTACCTACTCACTGCCTTCGCCCTTGTCTCCTTGCCGCTCCGTTCTTCGTTCTGACATGTATTCGCCGTGTGGCGTTCCGGACTCCGTTCCTACTCATTTACCTACATCCGGACTCCGCTCGGAATACGTATATAAACCCGTATGTACCCATGTAAAACCCTCAGTACGAATATCGACTTAGTTCCTCTTCGCACAATCTCTCTCAACGCAATCCTCTCACTCCTCCTCTTAACTCTGTCCTCCGAAATACGAGGACACGGACTCGACAAAGGCGCGACACATACGTCCTGCGCCGAAGTCCTCTCCCTTCCGTTCTCCGTGTCGGACCTCCGTTCGGCCTTCGCCCTATCTCGCTCAGAACCCACGGACTTCCGTCCGGACTTGTGCCCGGAGGGCCCGGACTTGACAGCCCAACATCATTGTGTCTCTGCCAGAACTTGGCGAGACGGTTGCTAGGCCAAGCCCAGTTGCAGAGAAGACACCAGATGAGATGGTTGCTGGGCTGAGCTAGTCATTGAGGAGACACTGGCAGCAATGATCTGTAAGTCAGGATACTTTTCTTTTCTTTCAGACTGCTGACTGTTGAATCAAACAGAGAGTGAAGCGACTGAGGATCCTATGGAAGAATAGGATGCTATGGCCAAGGAAACATGCAATGTAGTATATATTTTGCCTATGTACAATACCAACAATACCTATGTATATTCAGAATCATGATACACAATCAGTCAGAACTGAGATTGAATGTAGAAATGACACTGTGGCTCACTAGTTCAACCTGACCCTTTTAGCCTTGAATAGCCTAGTCAGAGGACTAGTAGAACCTCAGCGCTTAAGATTTGGCTATTTATCATTGACTTGAGGTGAAGCTCTTCACTCTCAATTAGATCAATGTGGACTCAACAATTCCAGGTTGTCTAGAAATAATGAATTTAGTAAAGTACATGATGAGAGCTTGAAGGACCTTACAAGTCATCTTGTTGGGTATTGGACCCGATCTGGTTGGCAGGGAACCATTGGATGCTCAATCGGTAATTGGCTGAGAGAATTGCCCTTGATGGGAATGGTGCGATTGCTGTGGATTCCTAGGTTTGGTATGGGCTGTCTTTTATATTAGTATGGATGGACATCAAGTATTGAATGCCTCAACATTGCAATCCAGACCTATGTAGATTAGTCCTAAAGTATAAATACTCGAGTTGGTCATAGCTGGTGGACCCAGCTTTGACCTCTTGAGCTTTATGCCAAAGTCCTTTACTTCATCTTCCATCTTTTCATCTTTGCAAGTATCAGTGCTAGCCCCTGAGTGATAGTCTGGTAGTCCGCTGGACTTCAGTTTACATCAATTGAAGAAGTTCCACGACTTCCTCAATGTATTTTTGGACGTAAGGTCTGGGACCATGCCATTCATTTGAAGCTGGACTGCATTCCAAAGAAGGGACATATCATACCATTATCAGATAATATCTCAATGATCTATATATCTTTACTGGCGGTCTCTCTCGCCGAGAAGAGCATGACAAGCTAGTCCGGGAAGTCCTGAAATATCTCCGGGAGAACAATTTATTTGCAAAACCTTTGAAGTGTCATTTCTTTCAGAAGAAGGTGGATTATTTGGGCATGGTGGTATCTAAAGAGGGAGTCGACATGCAGGGAGACAAGATGAAGGGCAGGGAGACAAGATGAAGGCAATCGCGGACTGGCGGATACTGAAGACTGTTAAACAGGTTTAATCCTTCCTCAGACTATGTAACTATTACTGGTGATTCATCAATGGATTCCCAAACATCAGTAAACCACTAACCTTATTAACCTGGAAGGATCAATCTTGGGGATGAGCTGAAGACCAAGAACGGGTGTTCCAAGCTTTGAAAGCTTTAAAGCAAAAGTTTGAAAAAGCACCCCTATTGGCTTACCCTGATCTGGATACATTAGCAAACTGACCTTCAGAATTAGCCGACAACCAGCTCTAAGCCCAAGAACAGTCTAGTGTATTCTGGGACAGACTGTTGGAGTCTGTCAAAATCTGGTAATTTACACATAATCTCGGTAAATACAGTCATTTAAGTGACTGTGTCATACTCTCTCTGCATCCGAAAGCATTCTGTCCCAGGCTATCCCAGCTAGGGAAATAATACAGGCACCTTTGGCAATACATGGCCAACCCACTGCCCATGGCTACACTTACCTGTGAGTACTACACGCGGCACACATGCTGGCATTGCGTCATTTGTTGTCGCGTCTGGCGTATCGGTCCTCATCTGTCGTCACACCATGGCATTGCGCCCTCATCACGTCATTGTCATTGTGACGTTGTGGTAGTTTGATGATAGTGAGAATGCCATCTGGTGGAGGATAAGGGAGGAAGTGAGTGAGAGGGACTCTGGAGTGACGAGCTATGTGATTTTTGGCTGAGGGTGAGGCCATTGTCCCCCTCATCCTATGTCTCTGTTGTTTCCTGTATATATCCTCCCATTTGATGTAGTTCGATGACGGAAACACAACTTTGACAGAATTCAAGAACAAGGTTCAGTCTGACATCTGGCAAGCTCGTGCCAGTGGCATGCCCTAGTCCTAGCTGCCACGAAACATGTCAATGCTATGTCCATATTGGTTGATTGGGCAGCACTCTGCTGTTGGTTGTGCATAGTGATAAGATTCTAGTCCAGTTCATGACCTCTAAAAAGACTGAAACCAGACCAGACTTTAATTGATTACAACCAGACCACGGTTAAAGGTTGCCTCAGATTTTGAGCACAGAAAGACCAGTTCTGGACAGTAACTGAACCAGCAAAAGACTGAAAAAGACTGAAAAATAAGTTTTTATGAGTTTCAGTCTGGTCTTTCAAGATGAGAAAAATTTAGGACTGGTCTTGGTCTTGGTAACACAACAGACCATCACCTCCATATGGACAAAGCATGGAGCATGAATACTACAACTACCAATAGAGTTGAGCATGATATCTGAGATGTTGAAGGACTTCATAAGCTTCAGGAACTGAATTCAGTACACTTTGTGGTTAGTCTGTTTGTCCATTGGTTCAACTCCTACATGAACAAACAAGTGGGTAACATATCATTCAACGGGTGCCACGTATACGGAGCAGCTGTTTCAAGCTGGAAAATTTTTATGTCATTGGAGTCAGCCCAGGCCCAAAAGAACTTTGCATCAACCTCCCTTGGATGCACTTCATCCACTCCGACATATTCAAGCTAATGAACTTCAGCAAGGAGCTAATGTCCGCTGGTTGCTCACCAACGAATGATCTATTGTATATATATAACTGAAATAAAACAGTTCTTGGCTGCCATTGTTACGATTGTCTCCAAGGGTCTCTATGTATCTCTTTTCCCTCTCGTTTTCCTTCACTTATCGCCTTTACCTTTTATTCACCATGTATCATAGACCTCGGGTGATTTCACATACTTCACATCACTGATGGTCCGCCTTTCTCTGATCCCATTCCTACTCTCTCCTATCGCTGATCCGATATGTTCCTATCTTTATGACTCTTCCTCTGACTCATGATGATGTCATTCGTCAATCTTCGCTTACTGTACAACATAGCATTCCGCAGCTTCTGACTCATTCCTCTCTGCGGATGACTCCTCTATTCCTCGCGATTCTATCGCCTTCCATCTCGTAGTATTTAAGGACCTTACTCTTTGTTTGTATTCCGTTAAGCTAGAGCTACTTGAAATCCAACTCAGTATCCTCTGCGAATCCTCGAGTGCCTTCGTCCTCAGTCCCTTAGTCCTCTCTGCCCTTCTCGGGTGTGTCCCTAGCACTTAGTCTTCGAGTGACGAGACTCTTCGTGAGTTCCTCCTCGAAAGAACCCTTAGTTTCTGGACTTCGCCAAGCGTTACGTTTGCTTGGTCTATCCTTCGTCCTAGCCCTCGTGTTCAAGTCTACAACCAACCCTACCTGGGCCAGCTGTAACAGCCATCTCCATCCTCCTTGAAGAAATCCAATGATTGAGTCCCTCATCTTTCGTTGACATCCCCAATTGGGTCTTCCATCTGATTGGATCTTGTCTAGACGAGCAGCAAAGCTGTTACCTTCCACCATCAGGAGAAAGATAGAATATAAGTAACCTTGGTGCAGCAGACACCTTAACAGGCAACCACACACCATCAATGTCCAAAGGGTGTACTGACATGCATGTTATCCAATGTATTTGTTCAAAGATGCATTAGCTAGTTGTTGTCGAGGTCACCCTCGCAGGCACAGAATGATGAGGGCATACACCATGATTTCTCATGAATAAAATCTCCTGCTGTCAATGTTGACACTGTGGGTTCCAAAAGATCACAGTAGCATTGTGTGTTGTTGTGCAACACCGATCACAATGACATCCTTACTGGCCCCTTGCCTCAACCTGTACAGGGCGAAATCCTAGGATCTGAGATGCTCTCCAAAATTTTGATCGCACAGCGCTGTAGATACTCAAGGTGGTGTGAGTGGGGGTGTGAGTGGGGTACGTCCCTGGGATCCTGTGGGGTCAGGTAGGGTCAAGAGAGATAATCCGAGCTAAAAACAAATGTCCGGCGTAATTCCCGCCGGAAAATGGTAGTCCGGAGCGCGGGAAAATGGACCGGACTATCGGAAACACAGGAAATGACGAGAAAAGGGGCGGGATGTGTTGAGGAAAGCGAGACGAGGTGTAAGATGGCGAGGGGACGTGCGTGCGAGGTGGAAGTGAGAGGGAAAAACGTAGATTCCTTGCAAAAATACAACAAACAGGCTTTAAATTATAGTCCTCGAGCATACTCGGGACTGCTAACAAACTATGAAAGAAGTATAAACAAACTCTAAATAAGACTAAAAATGAAAGGGAGACAAAGATATAGTAAAAATGGACTATTCTGAGTGTGTCGGGAGCGCAGGAAAAGTGGACCGGACTACAGGTGACTCGGAACGGGGTCGGACTGCGGGAAAAGGGGTCGGACAGGACCGGACTGAGTCGAAGTGATGCCAGATGAGTCGGGATGCGAGGAGGGGGTGATGGAATTGGTAGTGGGGGCCCCATATCTCTTCAGGGAGCATCTGAGCTCCACAGCGCTCAAATGGAGTCCCTCAAGTCAATAATCTCAAGTGTCTCTCCTGCACGAGAGTACACACAGCGATATGGAACACAGTGTTTGCACACCAACATCCTCCACATTTCTACCCTCCCTCCCTCCCAGACATGGCCAATGACATGGGGCTGCAATACTTGTCAGTAAATTGAACTAGTTTTCAGAGTTGTTCAAGCATGAATGCCTCATTTACATATACACTCTATGCACTAAAAGACTTGTGTCAGGAAGTATATATGGATTATCCATATGATGGAACAACTTAGTGGCCATGGGCATGGACATAATCAAGAAATAAGTCAAAGACAGTGTGTTGCTCCTCCTCTAGAACAATAGGTTCTGTGCCACATTTTCCTTCAACAGAGAAACTGGATTTGGCATCACCAATTGCAAACATATCCTCAAAAGGCTTTGAGTGTGATGCAAGGAGATTGTTGTGCAACTTATACAGCATATTTTCGACTGATGATGACCTGGGTTGAGGGAAAGCCAAAACAACTGTTTATGGTAATCCATAGAAAATCAGAGCAGTTGTGAATTATGTATTTGTCAAAGATGTTGAGTTGAACATCTTGTAAGATTCTGGAAATCAAAAGGCTGATTGAGGAGCTCATCAGTGAATGTGGAGGTACGTCATGAGGTGGCAGCTGGTGTTTTCGATGCACAGGGCAATGAGGTGTCACAGGCATGGTCAGGACGCCGAGTTGCTTTCCGTCCTGTCGAATGGCATTGACTGCACACCAGGGCAGCCTTCTTTGTCTCACTGGGACCTCCACTGCTGGTAGACTCTGGATTGTGTGGTAGTAGTATGACAGTGTTGGACATGGCATTTATAATGACGCTGACAGCTAGTATATATAAATAACATACTCATCAAAGAGGTCAAGCTGAATCTCTTCAAATCTTCGGAAGATTGATTCTGGAGTAGCTCATCGATGATGAAACAGCGAATGTTGAGGTACTTCATGAAGTAGCAGCTGGTGCATTTGATGCAAAGCAGAATGAGGGTCGTTTGAGGCTTCCATTTTTCATGCTTTGCGAGCTAAGCCCTTCCTCACTGTGTCAGCCAATAGATGAGATTGTAGCAGAGCTGGCTCCACATTTATTTAGCTTGCAAATTTAGGCCAAGAGGAAAGTCTTGCCAGAGAGATATAATCAAAATCATGGCTTTTTCCATGTGGATTGCTGTAAGTATTGCTTTTCTCCTACCCTCTTGACCAGAAGACCTCACTCGGTCTTATAGCTGGGATAGGAGGTTGAGCTGGACAAATGAAGCTCCTGTCCTTCTTCTCCACCACCGATGTTTGGGACTCTGGGGAATCCATTCCTCTATGTGATCCAACTCTGGAAAACAAAAATTTAGACTTGACCCAGAAATTGGGCAGGGGTCGCTCGAGCCTATCAATCCAATCAAGGTGTCTTGGTGTTTGTAGACCATGGAGTTTGTACTTCTTTAGCCCACTTGTCACTTGATATATTTTTGTCTATCTGTATAATTATGTGTGATTCAACCAGCTTTGTTGTCCGGTTTGCTAGCCAGGCAGGAGGGGTGCAAAGGGTAAGGCAAAAATGTCACTGCTATCATAGAGAGGTAGTTGAGAAAACATTGATTTACTGAACACATGCATTTTGTGAGACAGCACCCCACAGCAATGTTGAGCAGCATGCTTGACGGGGTCATGTACTTGTCGTGTGTACAATACTCAATCAAAACCATCTATGACCCAGATGAATCCAGTAATAACATGTAATGGAACAATTGGTCCAAAACTTATTCAATCAAACATCATGGCTTAGTTCATAACTACTTAACGTGCCCAATAAGATGAGCAGGTGATCAAATGAACATGAGTGGTATTACCTCTCTGATGTGTTGTCCATCCGCTTTAAGAAGTGTATCCTGGTGGCCACGTGTTCAGTTCACTGTTGAAGGTGACCTATGACACTATAGAGCATCTGGTACACCAAGTCACTAAAGACAAGCTATACAATGTTGCGCATTTAGTTGAATGTGCACATTGAGTGTTGAAAATAGTATGATTTGTAACACTCATTCACCACCAATGTTCAAGCTGATCCTCTGCATGCCCAATCTGGCCTAACTGGGTAAGAGATGTTACGGGAGAGAGATTCTTAGATTCTAGTTGGGTTCAACTCTGCTCATTTCCAAACCCCCAATAATGACAAACACAAAACATAATCAAACTGCTTTTACCAGTGCTAGTCAATTTGAATTTCTGCTCTTCTAGCGCCATGTTGCAGGTCATTGAAGAAGGTGGATATCAGAAGCAAGTTGTTTGAAAGGCCAAAGTGGTGCTGTAGATGCCACTTTGATTGTCACTTATGGATATAAACACTGCAAACATCAGAAGATATACGACTGTCAGTGTTGCCTCTTGCAATTATGGCTGATTGGATTAGCTGTCATTTGAAATGAAGAGGAAACAGAACAGAGGACTCCGAGGCTTATGTCTAGTGGCTGTAAATACTGGCAAACAACTGGCAGCCACAATCAGCCACAATCAGCCACAACTGTGGGAAAAGTAATCACAACTTGAAGAAAAGAAGATGGAGGTGTGTAGAGTGACCACAAGGGTCTAGAACCTTGAGGAGAAAAGGTTGATAAGATTATCGACCATGGGAAATCCAATGGTGATGGTTAGAAGTAGCGCAGAGCACTACAAAGTCTACAATGAAGTAAAAAGCATGAAAAGAGTGCGAAATCACCAAAAGTAACAGAAACATGGGGTATGATTTTCATTCAAGCCTGTGCAAGGTGAACCCGGTTAGAAGTCTCTGCAAGTATTCTTTGTGTCCACTGCAATGCATGCATGCACAAGTAGGCAGATATAACAAGCCAGATTGCATCTACATTGGAATGGTGTTGTAAATCACCATCACCGACCGACCGATCATAGTCCGGAAGCACAGTCCGGCATCACCGACAGTCAGGACTAGAGTCCAGACATACTGACACTCGGACTAAGGTCAAGTGACCTACCCTCAGCCCTCATCCTCAATGTCACTACATTACAATGTCGTCCCCACTATCATTTCATTATAACTCACTTCCTTACATCATTATGTAGACCTGTGGTCATTTAGAATGTATATATGTAATACCTCATGTAGTCCGCATGTATGTAGAATACTAGTCCGGTTGTATAAATACTCGAGTTGGTCATAGCTGGTAGACCCAGCTTTGACCTCTTGAGCTTATTGCCAAAGTCCTTAGCATTCATCTCCATCTTCTTTACTTTCCAAGTGTGGTCGTCAGCCCCCGAGTGCTAGTCTGACAGTCCGACTGGACTTCGGTTACTTCAAATGGTCCAGTGATGGTGTCCCATTTCAGTGTGTCACATGCACTGTAAAAAGCGGGGGTCTCAAGGATAGGCTCAACTGCTTTGGTGGAAAAATGGACGGGATCCGGTGGGTTGTTGAAGATGGGGCAATCCTCACAACCACTACTCGAATCTCTAGAACAAATCCAACAATCGCCTAAAGACTCAAGGGGGGTGGAGCAACCTCCACAACCACCACTCGATCATTTAGAAACAGCCCCTAAGCCCAAACACCCTGACAAAATAAACCATTTGCCTATTGGTTATGGTTTTCTTGGAAAGACTGGAAAGATAGCATCACAGAGTTGTGCACCAGTGGCGCATTCCTAACCTGAAAAAGTTGCCTCAACTAGATTTTTCTCCTTGATGACCATTAGTCAGGCCAGACTCATGCAACATGCTCGTAATATGCTTAGAGAGCAGTCTGCCCATACGTTCAGCAACCCTATTCTTGTGAGGACGAGCTCTAGCAGTGTGCTGGTACACAATACCACACTGAGTGGTGAAATCTGCAAAGACATTACTCATAATTCACCCTCCCTTGTCATTGTCATCACCAGAATGGATTAAGAATGACGAGGAGGGCTGAGATAGAGCAATAGAACAAGCACTTGCATTTCCAGTGAGTTCCACGACATCCTGAGAGGCTTGGACTGAGTTTGCAACAGCAGGTGCAGGTCTAACTGATGGAGAGGAAGAAGAGGTCAATAAAAAGGGAGTCAAGGCATTCTGAGCAGTGTTGGCCTTCTTCCCCTTGCACTTGGTTATAGGCATCCCCATGCTGCAAAGCGAAACACTTGCACTGACAGTGACCACAGTCTTCTCACAAAAGGTGCAAGGCAAGGTCGAGTTACAAGTGCATGATCCAGGCATAGTGAAGAGCACAGAGTCGCCAGAGGTAGCATCAGGACGAGGGTGACAATTGATGACCTCGGTCTGAAAGGCAGCCTTGACTTTGTCCTTGTCCAGATCAGTGAGAAGCACATGAAATGGGAGTAGTCTCGTCCAAGGGCTCAAATCATCAACATGGAAGCCAGCTCTGCATCAAGAGTCTTGATGTCGAAGGTGGGTGGTCGAAGCTCCTGAATCCTGGCCATCCCCTGCACAACTTGAGCAATCAGTGAGAGTGTTGTAGAGCCCAGTATGGCTCTGTGTTCATAAACTCTTCTTTTCATATATTTCAGATCCCCTCCCTATTGTTCCTACCTTTTACTGGTCTGTCCTTATGCAGTCTGGTCCACCTTTTTGTAGTACCATTAGTCCTATAGTACCGGACTACCACTATACCAGCCGGCGACCATAGATCTTCCTTTGTCCTTTCTGTTACTTGTTACAGATTATACCATTTTCACCCCTACTCACAACCTAGACACTGCCAGCCCTAACCACCATGTGTAATATACTTATATACACCCTATACATACTTCTAGATACTCAGAACGCTGCGCTTTAGACCTTTGAAAAACGCCCGAACATGTTCGTAGTATGTT
>JBBPPW010000031.1:0-40460 GCA_038092215.1 Leccinum broughii | reverse complement strand
GTCATAAATATCATAACTAACTCAAATAAAATCGTAAAAATATGCAAAAATCAGGAATAATCCTCGTATATACTACCAAATAGTGGTAAATAGGGGCTACCCCAAAAGACCGGTTATGACCGGTTTTTTTCGGTCTTTTGATTTTTCCAAAAATCAAAAGACCATAACCGAACCAATTGAACCTTAGGAAAGACCGGACCAATCAGGACCGGTCCTCATCGGTTCGGTTCGGTTAAAAACCGGTTTTTCATCGGTCTTAGGACCGGACCTTTAATCACTAAACACCGGCGAAGCCTCACCAGCTCTCTGCTCAAAATTCCAACAAGTCATCGGGTCCCTGCTCTACATAATGCTAGGAACCCGACCTGATATTGCCTATGCCGTGACCGCACTATCGCGTCACTCTGCAAATCCTATGCAGGATCATCTAGACAAAGCCTTATACATCTGTCGCTACCTACTTGGTACCGCCGACTATGCATTAGTCTATGATGGCAACTCCGGCAAGGGCCTAATGGCTTGCACAGACTCTGATTGGGCCTCCGACCCATCAAATCGAAAGTCGCAAACAGGTTACTTCCTGAAACTAGCAGACGGAGTTTTCTCTTGGAATTCGCACATGCAAAAATCCGTCGCACTGTCTTCCACTGAAGCAGAATACATGGCACTGTCTGATTGCAGTCGCCAGTGTGTCTGGATTCGGAACCTGATGAGCGAACTCGGATACAGGCTCGGGCCCGTCCCCATCTGCGGTGATAATCAAGGATCCATCTTTATGGCATCCAACCCCGTTACTGAGAAGCGCAGCAAGCATATTGCTATTCATTACCACTTTGTGCATGACGCTCACTCGAACGGGGAAGTCGATATATTCTTCATTGATGGAAACGAGAATCCCGCTAATATGTTCACCAAAAATCTGGGGCATATCAAATTTGAGGCATTTCGCTCTCAACTTGGCCTAGTCTTTTATGACCATGATGGCCGGCAGCTATAAGCGCCATACATATTGCTTACGCGCCTTCACTGGCAGCTTAGCAAGGGGGTGTGTTGAACGCCTAGCGTAATCGTGCGCTCGATAGCGCTTACACACTTCGGCCCGTAGCATATCCACCCATTACAAGCGTATATGGCCTTATGTCATACAATACATAGTTGTAGCTCCGCTTCAAACTCCACTCCTGTGTATATATAGGCAGCCCTTATGGCACCACTAATATAACACTTTTCCCTCCCACTTTCGTGTGATCACCAAGCAACAACCAGGTAAGCAGTAGTGTTCCACTCTGCCATTAACATGCCTGCTCGTCAAAAGTTTCTTCTTCACACCTACCATTGAAAGTAGAGCCTCCCATCATTTTGTCTTTCAACGCCCTTCGCCCAAGGAGGACCCGCCCTCCTCCCCAAACTCCTCCACAACCATCCTGCTTCGGACGCTTCAGAGCCCCCTCAGATGCCGAAGAGGAAGAACCTACCCCCCTTGCCACCACCAGCTCTCTCCCAGGAGCCTACTAAACTGATACTCAACAACCACCTCGATCCCCCTCTCCCTGTGATGAAACTGAGGCCATCAAGATCGACTACTCGCACCCACCTGACAGATCCCCTTCTCCTGAACCCCTTCGCAATAGAACACCCACACCTCCACCCAACAGATCACTGACCCCCCCATCCAGCAGATCCCCCACACCCCCAACAACTATATCCACCATGGGAACTAAACCTGTAGAACTTCATCTAGGGGCACCCACCCCTTTCAATGGCTCTTCATCGAAGGCATCCACTTTCATCAATGAAGCCCAACTATACCTTCTAATCAATGCAACCACCTATGACACTGATGCGAAACAAATCACCTATATCCTCTCTTACATGAATAAAGAGTCTGCCCTTACTTGGGCATCCATATTTCGCACCAAAATCCTCAGCTCTGCAACCCCCACTTTCGGATCATTAAAAGACTTCATCAAGGAGTTTAAACAAGCTTTTGACCATCAGGACAACAAAGCAGACGCCATTGCTTGGCTATCCTCAACCAGGATGAACAAAGATTCCCCGCTCACTGTCTATATCTCGGAATTCCAGAACAGAGTTGCCATCAGTGAAGTAACGTCCGACGATGTCCTCATTGGCTACTTTTCCACAGGGCTACCGACAGCTCTCATGCATCGCATCTACTCAATGGACACCCCCCCTACCACTATCACTGAATGGTACTCCAAAGCCATTCACTTCAAAAATCAATGGGAACGAGCAGACAGTGTGGCGACCAGGAACAAAAACCCCTTCCCAACGACCACCCATCATCACTGATACTCCTCATCCACAAAAGCTGACAAAGATCCCAATGCTATGGACGTCGACGCTGTCAAAATCTCCAAGCTCACCCCGCAAGAAAGAAAGTGATGTATTGAACAAAAACTATGCTTCAGATGTCGCAAAGGAGGGCATTCAGCGACAGCTTGTACCACCTTCCCTTCTAACAAAATGACTGAAAAGGAACGTTCGGAAAGTTGAAGAGAAAACTGAGACTCTCCCAGCCCTCCAGCCTCCAGGAGATCAAGGATGATGATGAAGAACCTGCAATTCACAAAGTCTCCCTGCAGGATTTTTGAAAAGAGGACCCTCTCTGACGCAGGCTCCCTCCATATCTCGAACACATGTACTTGTAGCTGATAAACAAATGAAATCTATCCATATCCCCCTTCAACTCATTGTCCCTACTCGTGATCTCAAAGATGTCAGCACCAATGCACTCATCGGCTCAGGAGCAGACATCTCTTGTATCGACTGGCACTTTATCAACAAACATCGACTTCCAAAGGAATGACTTCCCCATCCCATCCCTGTCAGGAACATCGATCAATCTTCAAACAAAAACGGTGACATCAAGTTCACCTCATCCCTCATCCCTTTATGTTCGCATAGCAGGAATACTTCAAAAGGTTAAATTCTATGTCATGCACTGTGGAAAAGAGAACGTCATTTTGGAACTGCCCTGGCTCCAAACCACAAACCCAGTCATCAATTGAAAAGAGAAAACCCTTGCCATTAAAACCTCCTGTGACGAAACCGGAAACTTAAATGCTCTATATTCCGCTGACCACCTTCGACACTCAGCCAAGCTTTGTCCCCCACTCCTTATTGCCAAACCTGTCCATCATATTACTGTCGACCCAATCTAGGACGAGAAATTATATGATTACCTTGATAACTGGGCCGGTCATCGGTTTCCAACTCAAGCCAGGACCCACTACCTGGTCAACAAAGTGGTTAAATGTGGACAACGCTTCACATTGGTCACCCCAGCTTTGATCAATGCCTTCACCATGTCGACCAAGTTAGCCATCCAAGCAGACCAGGCAAAACCGAAAACGATTCTTCCCCCAGAATATGCCTCCTATTCCTCTGTATTCACCAAAGAATCCGCCAATCATCTCCCCCCCTCTCGACCCTATGACCATGAGATCAACCTTGATGAATCCTTCTCCCCAAAGATAGGAAAAATCTATCCCCTCACCCCTGAAGAACGAACAGCTACAGAGACATTCCTTGAAGAAAATCTCAAAGCAGGGAAAATTCGTCTATCAAACTCCCCCCAAGCCTCTCCCTTCTTCTTTGTAAAGAAGAAAGATGGCAGTCTCCGTTCCTGTCAAGACTATCGATATCTAAATGAGCATACCACTCGGGATGCATACCCTCTTCCTCTTATCTCAGACCTCATCGACAAACTCAGAGAAGCAAAGACCTTTACCAAGTTTGATGTCCGATGGGGATATAACAACATCCGAATCAAAGATGGGCATCAATGGAAAGCCGCTTTCAATACTCATAAAGGACTCTTCGAACCTACTGTCATGTTCTTCCGCCTCACCAATTCCCCAGCCACATTTCAACAGTTCATGAATGACTCTTTCAGAGATCTCATTGCCAAAGGATAGCTTGTTGTCTATATGGACGACCTGCTTATTTTCTCCCCCAACGATACTGCCCATGAAGAACGGACTAAATGTGTTCTTCAACAAATGATGGACCTCGATCTCCATCTCAAACTGGAGAAATGCAATTTTGCCACCTCCGAAGTGGACTATCTTGGAATGACTGTCAAACCAGGACAGCTCGCAATGGACCCAGTCAAATTAGCAGGGATTGCAGACTGGCCTATCCCCTCTAAACTTCGGGATGTTCGATTATTCTTAGGCTTCACCAATTTTTACCAACGATTTATCCCAAATTACTCCAACATCGCCACCTCAACATCACATAATTCAGACCTTATTAGAATGCCATAACGTGTATGCCCGGCAAGCTACTTAGCTAGCGAAATCCGCTATATTACTACCTGCCAGTAATACTGTGAATAATTCCACAGATTCCTATAACAGTGAAATGTCAATCCAGGGGGATTCAGGCAACGGCCTGACCCACGTGAGCTCATCACATGACAGGCACCGCCGTCGAGTCAGTGTCGACTCCACTGCTTATTCCCGCCCACGATCACTTAGCCCCACCCTCGCTGTCATCCCGCCCTCGCTGTCATCCCGCCCTCGCTGTCATCCCGCCCTCGCTTAGTCCCGCCCTCTTAGTCCCACGCTCGGTGTCATCCCACCTCATCCCATGCTCGCCGTCGTTCCACCCTAGCTCATCGACCCAGACCTGCCCGCACAGCCCCACGCACTCAGTCATCACCACTCCTGTCATCATCCCGCCTGCACAGCTTCAAATGCGGCGCTCGACGGCGCTCGCTGTTGTGCTACCCCACAGTACACGTCACTCAGTTGTCAGCCCACTGGTCCGCCTGTCGTTGGCCCGCCCCAAGTGTACGCCTCTCGGTCATAAAGCCATGCCTGCGTGGCCCGGGCGACCCTTTTTATCCCGCCCCACAGCTCAGCGTCACCCCAACCCCATCGTCGTCCTGTTCGCACAGCTTCTGAGTCATTCAACACTCGCTGCCAGTGTTGTCGCCCCACATTATTGCCATGGTACACGTTGCGCGGTCGTTGCGCAATGCCTGTTGTCATCCCGCCTTTTTTAAAGTTTTTTTACCTACCAGTGTTGTCCTGTGGCTCCTGCCGCCGTGCATGTCTCTCAGTCGTCATCTCACGCCGTCCCGTGCTCACTATGGTCCCAGACTTCAATGTGTGAGTCTGCTATATCACTATATATCACTTAATTCCATACTTCCTTGTGTTTCTGTCGTGTTTTGAGTGTGTTATATCAATCACTACTATGTATCATGATGTATTTCCATGTATGCAGAGACTCCCTGCCAGTGAGGCAATGAAAGATCTTCAATCTATTGAGTTGTTGGACAAAATTGCTAAACGAATACATTAAACCACGAGCGCTCATGTAGATACACCTCCACTGGTCATTGCAACAGCACAGGAACAGCCCGGGACACCTTTTTCTGTCTGGGCCCGCGCTTCTTGCCACTGTCTGAGTGAGGGGCATGAGGCTGCTTCAATGCAACGGTAATTTGTTGTCCATGAGGGCCTGTAACAGTATTGACAAAGACAAATGCTGGTGTGGTGGTTGCAGCACCGGGATTAGGATTAGTGGACTCGGAGGTGGTCGGCACATTGGATTGCACGTTAGCTTGGACGGGCGTTTGAAGAGAGTTGTCAGTGGTCTTGTTTCTGCCAGCGCCTGCAGAAGTTGAAGCAGATGAGGTTGAGGTACGTTGCAAAGAACCTGTAGAAAACAGATCAACGGGTCAAATAAATCCGGGGCAAGGAGCTTGCTCACCACTTGTTGTGATGCCTTGCTCAGCCGTCTCTTCCCATGTTTCCCATTCCGACTTCAACAGTTTACGGAATCTCACAGTGCCGTTCTTCCAAGCATTGTGGAGGACCTTGAGCTCCGTGTTCGAACCGACATCGCCAGGCGCACAGAATTTCAACAGTGGCCAGCCTTCAACAATCACGCCGATACTATTTGCGGGTGATCTTCTCACCAAAATCAACGTAAAACATTCTGGGTACGTGGACTTGGGCAGCTTCACCTATGACAGACTCGGAGGTTTAGTGCCAAGATACTATGTATTCAAGACAGAGAGGATAACTTACGGAGTTTCTTGTTGATTAATGCAGCAGTTTCAGCCTTTAGCTGGTAGAATGCTTGCTAATAATTCCCAACGACACCTAGAAAATCATTATTAAATAGAAAGATATTGCGCGAGTGTAAATCTTACCTTGAACACCCGAGACACAGAAAGCTTCGAGACGTGTAGCAATATCAGTGGGAGCTTCTTGCATTGTAAGTTGGAAGAAATCAGCAACATGGTCATCCGACATGTAGACAAACGGACGTGCAAAGTGATCAATGCCACCGTGCACACTCATTAATACACTATAGCAGCCAGTACATGTCGTTTAACGCCGAGAGCTGTGGAGTTGAATGATGATATGAGCGGGCGGGTGATGAAGGACGCTTACCTCTTGTTCAATACTCGTGAGTGTGGTGCGCGCATCATGAAACGCACTCAAGGGAACGTTGTTGACAATGAGCGACTTGTTTTGACAGTGGTCTTCCAATGATGACATCGAAGTCTCCAATGTGACTTGCTTCTCCTCCTTGCTCATTGCCTTCCAAGCAGTAGAGATGTCGCCCACCAACTCAGTCACCTTGAGACGATTCTCATCCGCAGGCAATGCTAAGTAATTGAAAGTCAGTATATACGTCTATTCTTCACACAAAGTCGTACCGTCATTGTGCTTTTTCACCTCACTGCGTAAATAAGCATTCCATGGGTTTTTTGCTCGCTTCTGTTTGTTGAGGCGCACAGACTGAACGATAGCTTCGAAATAATAGTCCACAGAGTGACTACCTAGTTGCGCATGCATCTTCTCAGCCTCTTGCATGATGACTTCCTGGGCACTGGAGAGGGCTTCTTGATACTCCGTCCTGTTTTTGAGACACGCCTCAGCCAGCTCTTTTTTATCATTAGCTGACTTCGCCCTTGCCTTTTCCTGCTGATGAAAACGCCATGGAGTCCGCTGACTAGGCTTGGTTGTTTTGATGTAGCGTTGTACGACCTGCACCATGTCAGCAGGAGGGAGACCGTCACAGTAATAAAGCGAAGAAAAGCAAACCGAACGCAAACCTCAGGGCTCGGCTAAGCAGGTACCTCTGCTGGAGTAAACCGAAAAGCAAATATGCATTATTGATGAGCCTGAGTCAGTTATATGCAATGTCAAGTTCATCATGCCCTACATTTGATCCGCTGATAAGATCATACACATAGATCGCCTCGGTCTCAGGCAAGCCCCGAGGACAAAGGTAATCTAAAAATTCGGAGACTGAGCAAGACTCTTTGAATGCGACAAAAATATGGAACATTGCGCTGCCTTTATAGCCGTGAGCATCCAGATACTTCTCCGCTGCAGGTCCAAGGATACCACGAGGCGGATACTCCTCACTGTCGCGCGCATCAAGTTGGGGGGGACACACTCTCTCCCGACAACACCCGACAGCGATCGGATTAACCGGTACGTCATAGTTGTGGTGGGGGAGGGGGTGGACAAGGGGAGTCCTCCAGTTGTAATTGCCAGTGGGCTGGATGAACGTGACTAGTGTTTTAAGGTCTGGTCTGGTCCGGTCTTTTGCCTTATTTGGGCAAGACCGAGACCATAACCGGTCCTGGGAATTTCCTAATATGGAAAAACCGGACCAAGACCGCAAAAAACCGATTTTTCGGTCTTTGTCGGTCTTTTGCCAGTAGTGTTGTTCCAGCCCGGCTTGGCCTGAAAGCCAAAGCTTGGGCTCGGCTTGGTCAAGCTTCAGGCCTGCTATTTTCTGGGCCACGCCTGAAGCCGGCTAGGCCATACGTTATGGCTTCGGCTCGGCTCGAGGCCCCGGCCTGAGTAGCACTAGGACTAATGACAATTGACACAGATTGCTACTACGAACTTAGTACTAGAGGTCCATAAATGGGACAAATACCATACTATCATCCTCGTCTTCATCCTCGACATCCTCATCATCACTTACAGCATTCCCACTGAGTCCTGACCCATCACCAACCAATTCTTTAAGCCCGTCACGGTCATAGTCTTGAGTATTGCCTGTAGTAGGTGCACCGAGCATAGTAGTCTCATCACCGAATTCCAAATCTTCACGAAACAAAAGGTTTTTGTGTGCCAGGTACTTCATGCACTGTAGCGCTTCAACGATATCGGCCTTGAGGCGGTTCCGACGTTTGCTGATTGTGATACCGGCCGAAGAAAATGCACACTCGGATGAAACCGAACTCGCCATAATTGACAAGTTGTCGTGTGCAAGCGATGCCCACACTGGATAATGTGCTGCATTTAACCCCCACCACTGCACGATGGACAAAGCTCCCATGTTTTCGCGTGTCTGTAGGTACTCGTGGAAGCCTTGTAGCCATGGCTTGGTAGGATCACGCTGGCAACCATCAGAGCCTCTGGATGGTTCTGTATCACTGTCTTCATCCGACGAGATTTGAACAAGCATGCTGAATGATCGTGCTTTGGTGATTTTTAGGCCTTTTGCCCCGTGCTGCAAGGAAGAGGACCCTGCATTGTGACCATATAGTGCCTCATACCGCTCACGGTACTTCATGTCAACGGTCTACCATTAGTTCGGAACAAAGACTCAATGATCAGAATACTTACGATCTTCTCAATATGTTCCATCACATCGGCAAGCAGGTCTCCACCCCAGTTTGAACGTATATGGTTCAGTTTCTGCGCAGGGTCGAGCACTGGACCATTCCGAGTCATTACAGTGTAGTCTACATATAGACTTGACGTGTTAAGTACTTACCCATTGAGATTATATGTGCGTCAGAGGACGCAGTCCGTTCATAGTAATCAGACACTGTGCTGATGCCGGCCTCAAGTGCTTCTTGGAAATCCATATACTTGGTACCCTTTTTGCGGGTTGACCAAGCCTTGTGTAGTGCCTCTAACGCAGGCAGAGCAGTGTGTAGGGTGGGGCCACCATCAGTATAAAACAAGTATGTAGCAGATGGCCGATGCACCTGATGGTTGGCTTGCTGGTGACAGTGCAATGTGGTCGCCTCATTGACAATAGCGACCGCTTTTTTGTGGGACTTACTGCAACGTGTTCAGAACGTTTAACCTAATTTACAATAATATCTAAACTACTCACGTGCAAAGATTACAATCCCTATATTTTTTGCCATTCTTCTCATATGGAGCTGAAAAAAAATGTTCGATATCAAGGCTGCGGCTTCGACGCGTTGGCTTGGTCGGCTCATCAATATCAATGAGTTCGATATCCTTCAGCAGTCCATCTGTCTCTGTAGGTTCATATGACACTGGTGGGCCTCCATTCTGCACCGTGGTCGTTTCTGCAGATGTCCGATCGTTTCCTGATAAGTGTGAAAAATAACACCGGGCAATACTGTAAAAATTTACGCAGTACCTTTTGTGAGTCGTTTTTTCTTCGAGACAGTTGTGCTGGCTTCAGCTGGGGTGTCCTCGGTTGCTGCAGTGGGTTTGCGTTTGGTGGTACCTGCTGTGGTTGACTCGGTCGGGCGGGTTGCAGCTTGTGCCTGTCTGTGCGAGAGCAGCTCGAGCTCGGTGGCATTATCCGCACACGTAATTCTCGCCGAGGGCGCAGGCACATGCCTGCGGCGCTGCTGTTCATCTCCGAGATCGGCTGTATCAGCCATCACAGATCTGGCCCGGTGGGTGTGAGAGGAAAATTTTCCAAATCACATCACAGTGTTCATTTTGAAATGGCAAAGTCCGGCCTTGCGCAGAAAATTTAGCTCCGCTGCCCAATTGGGAATACTGAGTCGAAACCATGGCTTAGAGGGCTCGGCTTGGCCCAATCAAAAAGGGAGCCGAGCCATAAGCCCCTATAGGCCAATTGCCTTGGCTCGGCTTGGCTTGGCCCCTAAGGGCTCGGCTAGGCTCGGCTCCGGCTTCCGAGCCAGGCCGGAACAACACTATTTGCCGGTCCGGTTACAGTTATTAACCAGTGGTCAGGGGTCTGAAACATACTACAGATTCCTGGCTTCCGGCCCATATTTTCTTCATCCAAATCGGTTCAGGGGTCATCGAGATATGATTGATTTAAGATTACATGTCATTCTCGAGTTTATGTACTTAGAAAACCTATTTCTGAGAATAGAATAGCGTGAGATCGGCGCTTAGGGGTGGCTGTACCGATGATAGCCGGGTCACGTGGCTACATTATCCGCCAGGAATTATGTAATTCTGCCCATATGCGGCCATAATATGGCCGATCTCGAGTCATATGTCATTTTGGAGAAGGTACTTTGAGAAATTATCATAACTATCTCAAATAAATTCGTAAAAATGTGGGAAAATCAGGATAAATCGGTCAATATACTACCTAATAGGGGCTAGCCCAAAGACCGGTCCTGACCGGTCTTTGGTCGGTCTTTTGATTTTCTCGAAATCAAAAGACCAAGACTGATGTAAATCAAAACCAGGAAAGACCAGACCAATCAGGACCGGTCTTTATCGGTCCGGTCCAGTTATAAATCGGTTTTTCATTGGTCTTAGGACCGGACCTCAAAACACTAAACATGACGAAGACGAGGAGAGAGTTTGGAATTCGGAAGATAGTGTAGAAGACGGTGAGGTACGCGAACTGATAGTGAGGTACGCGAACTGATAGTGAGGTACGCGAACTGATAGTGAGGTACGCGAACTGATAGTGAGGTACGCGAACTGATAGTGAGGTACGCAAACTGATAGTGAGGTACGCGAACTGATAGTGAGGCTTTGAAACGAATTAACTATCACGGGTTTAAGAGTCAGTTGAACTGCTAGCGTGAATGCGAATTATAACTACTTACTCGAACTAATCACACCTGCGTCTTTACCATGCTTGGATCCCGCAGATGCACGCTCGGTGCCCGGCTTTCGTTGTGGGTTGATGGTTGTTCGGAGCACAAGGCTCTCCGACGGTTGATCACCTTTATTCACCATGAAATGGAAGGCGTTGGAGAAGAGCTTGGTCTTCTTAAACTTGCGGATTGTACGGCCGCTCACTTGATCCTTCACTTCATTCCTAATGTACCCAAGTTAGTTCAGAGGAAAGGTACACACGGACTCTGCTCACCATGTGAGATAAATCCCAACGTTCTTGCCGTAGACCACAGGGTAAAACGCAGGGTGATCAGAGAGAATGTTGTTCAAGATGCCAGAGTTGAGGATATGTTCAGCGACAACGGAAAGGTCGGCATTGGAACGATTCAATGGACTGCTGCAGCCTGATGACATTTGAAGCTTGCTCCTTCGTGTGGCAAACCACGACCATTGGACAAACTGGTGATTTTTTGCTCACGGCAATGAATAGACTTTGTGTGAGAGGTCAGTGAAATTCTCAACAGTTCATGCGGGATACTCACTGAGTACATTTTATCCCTGGTTCAGGACCACCCAAGACAGTGTAGAACAACTTCATATGTGCCACAGTTGGTGTGGTAGGGAGCCTGGAAGCGTGGATGAAAGGTGGGACTCCGACATGCAATGCGATCGCATCACTGGTCGCATCATTCACATGCACACAGATCAGTCACACTCAAGAATCACCACACATCAAGTACTATTCATTCATTATTTTCGTTTCATTTACTACCCTTCATTTTTTTAAATCTTTCCTCTCGTGTACTCGAGGCCATGACAAATGAATACTACTAATGATACTGCATACATAGAACTAGCTATTGATAGGACGCGATGGTAGATCAGAAATGTAATCTAGAAGCCCACCGACTGACGTTCCTGACGATTCGTCTTCCTCGTCGATCATAATCTTCCTCATCAACCTGAGGAACAACAGACATTTCCTGGTCAATACCTATCATGTCAGATTCCTGCGGTATGGTTAGCTTCTTGATGCCGACAGTTCTATCTCCACTGAATCCTTGAAGTTCGAACATCTGGTACACACGTCCGAGGACATGAGTGTTGATCTGGGTGTGGTGTACAACAAATTCTTTGATGGAGTGATGCAAGATATGATTCTCGTCTTGAAGGCGGGAAAGGATGACTTTGAACTGTGAGTTTTCCAACGTATCGGGTACCGTCTCCCATTCCAAATCATCTCGAGCTGTCATGAGGTCGTCATCAACAGGAGTAAACTCTTCATGCTGAATATCTGCAAGCGCAGCCTGTGACGTGGAGCTAAGGCCTATCCAATTGAGTCTGCCAGCAGAACACGACAGATGTGAAAGAAACATACCTGCGATATTGAGTTCATACCTCTCCCATCATCGATCACGCTCCTGCAAGAGAGCAAACAGATTGAGATTCCGGGAAGTGGCCTGTGTGCGCCGCCGAATGCTTCCTCCAATGACTAATTTGACGGAGCGAGACACACCGCGAGGTCTGGGATCTTTGGGCATTTAATGGTAGTAGCGTGATGGTGAGGGCGTTGAGGGGAGTTCTCACGGGAGTAATCAACGACAACACGTGACTACCCAAGCGGGGCGAGACAACGAGCGGTACAACAATGAGCATGGGGTGACGACTAGGCACAGTGGGGCAGGACAGGGAGCGCTTGACGCCGTGCCGGAAAATCGACCGGTGTGCCAGTGCCAGTGGGTTAACGATCACACTTGCTGTGGGTTGACAATAGCGAGCTCGAGCGCCGCATTTGAAGCTGTGCAGGCGGGATGACGACGGGAGTGGTGATGACTGAGTACGTGGGGCCGTGCGGGCAGGTCTGGGTCGATGAGCTAGGGCGGAACGATGGCGAGCATGGGATGAGGTGGGATGACACCGAGCGTGGGACTAAGAGGGCGGGACTAAGCGAGGGCGGGATGACAGCGAGGGCGGGATGACAGCAAGGGTGGGGCTAAGCGATTGTGGGTGGGAATAAGCAGCGGAGTCGACGCCGACTCGACGGCAGTGCCTGTCATGTGATGAGCTCACGTAGGTCGGGCCGTTGCCTGAATCCCCCTGGATTGACATTTCACCGTTATGGGAATCTGTGGAATTATTCACAGTATTACTGGCAGGTAGTGATATAGTGGATTTCGCTAACTAAGTAGCTTGCCGGGCATACACGTTATGGCATTCTAATAAGGTCCGAATTATGTGATGTTGAGGTGAACATCACTCGCCCATTGATCGACCTCACCAAAAAGACCCAACCCTGGGACTGGTCTCCTAGTTGTCAAGCTGCTTTCGACACTCTCAAACAAGCTTTTCTCTCCCAACCAATCTTCTCTCTTCCTGACCCCTCTCGGCCATTTGCCATCGCCACCGACGCCTCAAAGCATGCCTCAGGAGGAATTCTTCTGCAAACAGATATCAATGGCGACTGGAAACCCTGCTCCTACCTTTCCCAATCCTTCTCCCCAGCAGAACGAAACTACAATATCTATGACCATGAGCTTCTTGCTTTCATTCACGCCCTCAAATCTTGGCGGCAATACCTTCATGGTTCCTCCTTCCCCATACAGGTTTTCACCGATCACAAAAACCTCACCTACTTTCGACAACCCCAAACTCTGAAGATGGTTGCTAGACCTCATGGATTATGACCTTAATCTTACCCATGGCCCTGGAAAACTCCTCGCTGGTCCTGACGCCCTCTTCCGCCGCCCCGACCTCATCCCTGATAATGACACCGATAATGACAATGTTACTCTACTACCTTCCTCCCTCTTCGTCAACCTCATCGACTCTGCTCTCTCCACAAAAATCACTGCCTCCTCCTCCTCCGACCCCCTTGTCCTCGACTCCCTCTGCGCCCTCGAGAGCAAGATGCCTTCCAAATTTCACTCCCACCTTTCTGACTGGAAATTTGAGGCTGGAATTCTCACCTACCAAGGCCGGGTCTATGTCCCTGCTGATCTCAACCTTCGGCAGTCTATCATCGCTCGTTCTCACGATCACCTATTAGCAGGACACCTGGGATATCTTAAAACTCGTCAGCTTGTTGCCTCAGAGTTCTGGTGGCCTGGTCTAGCTCAGTTCATTCGGAAATATGTCGAGGGTTGCGCCATCTGCCAACAAAACAAGGCCAACACCCACCCAACCACCCCCCGCTCACGCCAATTCCCTCTTCCTGTTCCCGCCCCTTCCAGCAAATCTCCTGCGATATCATCACCGACCTCCCTCTTTCCGATGGCTTTGATTCTCTCTTGGTCGTGGTTGACCATGGGCTTACTAAGGGGGTAATTCTCTGTCCCAGAAAGAAAACTGTCACCGCTGAAGGAATCACAAACCTTTTCTTTCATAAAGTCTACACTCGGTTTGGACTCTACGACAAAATCATCTCAGACAGAGGACCACAATTCGCCTCAGCCTTTGCGAAAGAACTGGCCAAACTTATTGGCTATACCCTCTCCCTTTCCACCACCTATCACCCCCAAACCGATGGTGAAACCGAATGAGTCAACCAAGAAGTCGAAACCTATCTCCAAATCTATTGCCATGATAACCCCATCAGATGGGCAGAACACCTCTCCCACGCAGAATTCACACACAATCACCGACCTCACTCCATCACCAACAAATCTCCATTCTTTCTCATGATGGGTTACGAATCCGATCCTTTCCATTGGTCATTTCCGACTCTAATATCCCCGCTGTTGCAACATGCCTCTCCTCTCTCACTGCAGCTCATGATGAGGCACTCGCAGCACACGAACTTGCCAGACAAGTCATGAAAAGCCGAACTACCACGACCTTCAAACCCTTCTCAAAAGGAGACAAAGTATGGCTCGAAGCCAGAAACCTCAGATGCTTTCTCGCCTCCCCCAAACTAGCTGTCAAACGAGAAGGCCCCTTTGTCATCACCGACGTTCTATCCCCCATCACCTACAAACTCTGCCTCCCAAAGACATGGCACATCCACCCTACATTTCACGCTTCTTTACTCTCTCCTTATCGAGAAAACGAGATCTACAGACCCAACTTCTCATCACCCCCCCCCCCCCCCCGATCTCATCAATGGAGAAGAAGAATATGAGATTGAAAAAATTATTCGACACAAAGGGATGCCACAGAAGCACCACTTCCTGATCCGATAGAAGGGATATTCGGCCGAAGAAGACTCCTGGGTTCCTGAGAAAGAACTCAAACATGCCAAAACAACTCTAGACGTTTACAAAAAGAGTCACCCCTCTGTCTTTCCCCCCAGCAACAAAGTCCCCACCCGTCACTAAACTATTTCACCATGAACTCTCTCTCTACCAACTACCGTCTCTCCGACGTTCCTGTCAGTGCCTCCTCCACTCCATCTGCCAGCTCCTCCCCATTAGGGTCCGATGAAATCAGGTACTTGATACAGGTCAAAGAAGAAGACGCTCGTCAGGAGAGACAAGCAGTTTTAGACGGTGATGAATGCGTCCTCACTTCTTCTCACCCTGATTATCATCGCTCATGCTTTGAATGTCATCAAAGAGGACATAAAAGGATTGACTGTCAGTGGTATCAATACCCCATCTGTCTTACCTGGCGACCTGGCCACCTCCCTCATTATTGCCCTCGTCGTCAATCGATCTCTTCTCGCCCTCGTCGCTTCAGGGCTTTCTCCTCTGCTTTCTCCTCCCAACAATCCTACCAACAAAACACCTCTCGTGTTCCAACTCCCCCATCCAAAGAAGACATCAACTGGGCCGACCATACTACTGAGGAAGACAAAGACTGGGAAGTGAGACATGCTGAAGCTTGGTCTCTTGCCCCAGAAGAACCCTCCTATGATGGTGATGCTGCAGAAGGTAACATGGGAGGTTCGCCAGTAGGAGAATATACGAATCTCTATTGATATTGATATACAGTGATTTCGATTCTACTAAGGGGGTAATGTTACGATTCATAGAGGACCCCCATTTCTTTCTTCTTCATTGTTCATCTAGTTACCTCCACAGTAGACTCCAGGTCAGTAGCTCATTGTACTTCGCTCAATATCATTGTTGGTTACTCACAGTGGAGTCCAGTGTAACCTACAAGTCACCTTTAGTGGTTATTCATTTCACTAGCCTAACTCAGGGCAGTCACAGCTTCCAGAAGTTTGACAAAATGAATATTACCAGCATATGTGGTGGCAGAGTCGCCCATCCACTTCTGATTAGCATAGCAAACATCAAAATGTCAATGCACCTCAAACTTTCATCGAAAGCATTTATGCTCACTGCCCTCCTCCCCGTTCCAAAGTCCACTCACAAGAATGAGCGCATGTGAGGACTCCTAGAAGATTGGCTTAGAGTTGACGAATGTCTCGATATAATCCTCGAGCCACTCAAGAAAGCAGCAGAATTTGGGGTTATGCTTCCCAATTATGACAGATACTTATGCTATTGCTTTACTCCCATTGTGGGGTACGTAGTTAATACCCCCAAGGCTGCTATGCTTGCTTGTGTCGGGGGTAAAATGTCGCCTGTTATGATGGTGATATACAAGCAATTTGGGAACTCATTCCGTCACAAGCCACAGACTATAGCCACCACACTCGCACAGCTTGTAGTCGCAAAAACCAAGGCCCACCCTCTGGACCTTCTAGCGTTCTTCCAAGAGGCTAAGCATTGAGTTGTGTACTTGGCGTTCCACAAGTTCCAATGGACTGATTTTCCTCGTTGCATGTCGTCAGGCTGGGCTGGGTGAGAAGTGAAATGGTGCCGTCATAATAGGAATTGTGAATATGATGCTAAAAACATTGTTAATTACTCAAGCCTGATGTATGGCCCAGACTCTGAGCTTACTGGAAACCAGGTCTGCCATTCCCACTGTAGTGACTCCCACCACCCTCGCTCTCCTCATTCACATCACCTATGTCTTTTGCAACTCTTGCTTTTTCTGGCCGTTTGACATAGGTAATTCGTCATCCACCCCTATCAAAAACTGGATGTCCCTTCAAGTGTTATTTTCGACTTTCACCTGCTTTCGCCATTCCACTCTCAATGTCCTTGGTAGGGAAATGACCCGTTTTGTTACTGGTCCGATGCCCATTGATGAATTTCTGAGCACCTTCCTGCCCACTGCTCGCATACCCCAATATCGCTCGACCACCACCCAGTTCTGAAAGGGTCGTTTCAATCAAATGCTCCTAGTTTGATCAGAGCTGGACGCGTACACCCCGTTTGTAAGTAATGTGCAACCTTAATGTCTTATTTATCTAATCCCTTCGGGCTACTTTCCCAGCTTGCTGAGATTCAAAAACAAGTCCCAAAGTTAAACATTGTTGACACTCATGCTCGAGGGGACAAGAAAGCCAATGGGTTCGGTTTCGAGATCAAGCCTGACATCTGCATCTATTCAAAACCACCAAACGAGAGCGTCGAGAGGCACAGTAACCCTATTGTACACTGTGATATCACTAAGCTCAACTTACACGTCGAGTTCAAGTGGTATAAAAGTGTTGACCCCTTCCTAGTTTTCAAACCTTCGGACCCTCGCACGGGTATTGTATGTGACTGTGACCATGCCAGAGATACCCTTGGCCAGATCTCAGCATATGCGGCAGCGCAGCTATCAGCACAATATCGAACACACATCTTTTCCCTTCTCATTGTGCACGACATCATTCGATGGGACAGGGAAGGGGCCATCGTTATGGAGCCTATAATGTACAACGATAACCCATCACTCGTGGAATTCCTCAGACGCTATTCGCAGGCCCCCCGGAGTTGCGTGGTATCGATACCACTATCACACCTGCCAGTGAAGAGGAAGCTCAGCCGGCAAGGACAAAGTTAAACCTCCCTCCGGACACGCCGATGTTCCGGACTAGTGTTCCACTAGCCAACAGACAACCTCCTGGGTCCGACCCATCCAAAATCACAGTCGTCTTTCCCTCGATGGAGAGTATTCCGTCCCTTCCTGCTTCTCGCACGACACACACTTCTCCCGCATACGATCCTGCAGGGGATTGTCTTGTGTTCTTCAAAGATTCCTGGTGTATCAGCATCCTGGATATGCAACCTGAGGGCAACATTTATCTCAAACTGTAGTTAGTCCTTGATTAAGTGCTGCCCAGATCTGCATAAGCTCATCTACTTGAGCCCCAGGCATTTCATTTCTCTGAAATAGAAAATCTGCCAGCTCAAATTCAGCCCAATGAGAAAATGGATGGGAATTTGGTGTTGACTCAGCACAATGTGGAGGGCCAGGTGGAGGAGCCCCTTGTGGTAAATCATCACCATTAATGTCACAACAAGCACCTAGTATAGTATATTTAGATCAGCATATATACTATTCTTCAAGAGTACCTTTTTTATATTGCCACATTATATTTGACTTACCATTTAAAACAGGATGTAGTATGTAATAAGCACCCTTTGGTGGTGCATTGTACTCTGAACATGAATCCTCTTCTGCATGATGGTGCAATAGGGTTTGCGCTTGAATGCAATGGAAGCCATTTGGAGATTTGAATATCTGTTATGAGTTGAGTATTTTTTATTGTAATAACGAGTCACACAATCTTTGGATCAGGCTTATTTGTTTGAAATGTCAGGCACATTAATTATATTGTTCAAGTCACACAACACAAACAAACCAGCGGGGCATTGAAAGCTTTATTGAAGCTTGCTTCACACATCAACACGCCTTTGTCAGATGATGGTCACTACATATCCAAGAAATAAAGAAACACACCCTGGACTAGTCAATTTGGAAGTGCTGAACCAGCAGCATATGACAAGGTTTAAAGTGAAGTCCAGAAATGTGGGCACTGTTGACCAAATTAACGCGCTCGAGCCTGAGGTGAGGCTACTTGCGGAGAAGCGAAAACGGATGGCCAGCGCTCGGGAACTAGCCGGTCCCAGTGTTACAACCCAGCCACACATGAGACTGTCGGCAAATGGCAAACCAGTTAGCTTGGCCAAGAGTAGGCAACCAGCCGTGAACACGACTTGGGGTACGTACATTCTTTGTTTTTCCGTGCTCATGTGACAATGAGAGAGTAGATAATGACACTCATGTTGCTGTGCAGACTGACAATCCGTGCAGTGATAGTCAGAATGGCACACACGACAGGACAGTAGTTAACCAGACCAGAAACGAGGCTGATAACGTAGTAGGGGACGAGGCCCGGGGCAAGGCACAGCACAAGAACAACCCGTGCAGGTGTCACCCTTTTTTCTCTATTCCGATTCATCCCCCTTCAAATTAGCATGATCAGTGCTTTTCCTGCAAGCTGTGGTACAATAGATGTAAGTACCGAGGCATATGGTCTTAAGATCACTGATGATCCTTAGACACTCTCTGCTCCTTGTATTTGTCTCCTCCATTTCTGCCACACTCAACCACCAGTTCCTGCAGTTTCACAGCACATTCACCACCCACATCGGGTCTATGTTACAGCTGGCCCAGGTAGGGTCGGTTGTAGACTTGAATGCGAAGGCTAAGACGAAGCATTGGCCGAGCAGACTTAACGTCTGGCGAAGCCGGAAGACTAAGGGTTCTTTCGAGGAGGAACTCACGAAGAGTCTTGTCACTCGAAGACTAAGGCTAAGGTCACACCCGAGATGGGCAGAGGACTAAGGGACGAAGGACGAAGGCACTCGAGGTTGGCAGAGGATACTCGGTTGGATTTCAAGTAGCTCTAGCTTAAGGGAATACAAACGAGGAGACGAGTCCTTAAATACTACGAGATGGAAAGCGATGGAATCGCATGGAAAGGACAAGTCATCCGCAGCATGGAATGACTCAGAAACTGCGGGGATCTAGATTGTACAGTAAGTGATGACTGATGAACGACGTCATCATGAGTCAGAAGATAAGCGAAGAGATAGGAAGGAATAGGAACAGGATCGGAGAAAGGCGGACCATCAGTGATGTGAAAGATGCGAAATCACCCGAGGTCTATGATACATTGTGAACAAGAAGTAAAGGCGATAAGCGAAGGAAAATGAGAGGGAAAAGAGATACATAGAGAACCTTGGAGACAATCGTAACAGTCTATCTAACTTGCCATCTGACTCAGCACTGTCTTCCTCCTCGGCCACTCTCACTCCAGTGCCTGTATTGCGACTTCTACCTGACAGCTTGCTCTTTTCTTGCTGTCTTTTCAACACTCTAGTCTTGATGTTCCATCTTCATCAACAACACCATTATCATCTATCAAGACTTCTGTTGGTTGCGCAATATCAATGACAATTTCTGAGAAGGTACATACCTGCCGTTGATGGGTTTTTTGTGACCTGGGGACCTGACAGTTTGTTTGTGTTTGCCAAATCATGCTGTCAACACTTGTTCATGTCCTGTTTGAAGGGCCAAACTTTCAGAGGATGGCTTCAGAAGTCCCACCCACACCATGGTGACCACACAGACTCACTGCCAGTGATATGGCATTGGCAGGTATAAAACCTGTGGCTTACATGCCAGTGTGTACTGCCATGTCACCACAGACTTGGCAGGGACTTTTAAAAACTTGCCATGGGTTTTTTTATGTCCCAGTTTCCATGCCAGGTACTATGTATCCTGGCATGTGGACATGTGTACTCAGGCTAGTATATACTTGTGGGACTCCTTCCCATTAGTCCATGCAATTTTGAGTCTCTACTTTCACTTGCATTGAAATCTGTAAAAAATCTTAAAATTAATGAAGTTTTATATTTAAGTTTGCTTGTGCCAATAAGATTAGTCCCAGCTGTAGCAAAGGATTTACATCTAGAGGAGGGTATATGCAACATCAGAATGCAGTATACCATAAGCTTCCCCATAGGAACATGCAACCTTGCCAGCATCCTCCACCCCATTGTCAAGACATAGATTCAAATTCAGAACTAGATGCTCAAACATCTGGTGGTGATTCTGAGCCACAACCTGTTGGTGCATATTATTGACATCCAGCATGCTGATGCTGATGACCCCTCTGCACCTTTGTGGAAGCAGGGTACATATCAAATGTGTCTCTGTGATGGGGCAAAGTTGGTGGATCAACAACTCTCAAATCCAACATTCAAGGAATTTATGGACCATTCTCCATGTCAAGTGTTTGGAGATCAACATTAATGTGTATGGTCTGACTTTATGACAGGAAATTGGGCATGGTACCAATGTGTAAGTGGTCTACCATACTTTCATCATTGTATTAAGTATGATATAGAATAAACTTGCTAAGGAAGAAGAAAATCATGGGGCTATGTTTGTTCCTGTCAATTTTTGCCAGTGACAAAACTGTCATGGTGGTTTCTGTGGCAACAGGACAGAATGAATAGTGGCCCATTTATATCACAACAGGCAATGTTCATAATTGTGCAAGAAGACGTCATGGGCAGGCAGTAAGCCTACTGGGATTTTTCATGATCATACTAGACTGCTTATGGAAAAGTTCACCAGCCAGATCCTATGAAAAGAATATGGCATTGTTGATGACATTTTGGTAGATACAAATTACTTTTTTTTTTGACATTTTGATTCTACTGATATCTAATTGTTTGAAACTATTCACTGCTGCTTTTCCAAGAGCAAATATTCATAAACTCATCACACCTGATATTCTCCATCAGCTTATCAAAGGAACCTTCAAGGATTCTACTTTTTGTTTATGTTGTTAATTTTTTTATATTAGGATATCTTTTATATCCTTATGTTCCGCAACTAGAAGCTATGGTTGTTGAGTGTGAGCCAAATGTCCGTGATGATGGGTGTCTTGAGGATATGGAAGATTTTGATGGTCCTTGAATGCATTCTATTGTTGAGATGGCCAAAGTACCTGCTGGCTTGTCTCTGCTATTTTCTATTTTCATGACAAATGATTACTAATTTGTCTGATATTATAGCACCTCGACGTCTAAGATCATTTGCAGAAATTGGTGAAGAGATCCAACATCCTACATTGCCTGATTTGGTGGCAGATTGTGTTCAGGAATCTCGCATTCAAGCTGGCCTTCCTGATACCTATCCCCAACTTCTTGAAAAAGCCCATACTTTCAAATCAGCAGTTGCAACCTATTATGCTCCTAGTGATCTTTGTGGAGGTGGTGGAATGCAACGACAATGAATCCATGCAACTTCATCTTGGCATAAGCCTTGGCCCTGCTCGGTATGATTGTGTTTTTGTGGAAAAAGACTGTAATTTGCCAGGTTTTCAAGGCTGTTGCCCAAGTTCTTTCACTATTTTCTTTCCTTGACCATAATACTTTGCATTCTTGTGCTTTGGTTAAATGATTTACATCTATTGAGTTTTCCTTCAGAACAGGCATGTGGATGATTGAACCAGAGATTGATAATGATGGCCATCATGTGTTGCAGGTTATTTCTTTGGACAATATTTTGTGTCCTGCTCATTTAATTGGAGTTTATGGACCCCATCCTCTCCCTAAAAATTTTGAGCATACAGATTCACTCTCCACCTGCTTTTTATGTCAATAAGTACTCTGACTATCATGCATATCAGCTAGCCTTTTAGTTATTATAATTGAATGTTACAACTTAGTTCCACACAACGTAACTCAAATGGAAATAGAGAATAATCAGAATACATACATCAAGCTAAACTAAACTCACTACATATCTAGTATCATGTCCACCCAACCAATTGTGAGCCATTAAGTTGTCCTCGTCACATTGTGGCATGCCATCGCAGCAATTGTCATGTTGAAATATTGATATTGTTGCCAAGGATCTGCTTGAGTCATGGGCCAAATAGTGTACAGGGCACTCTGTACAGAACGCATGAGCACTCAGACATGTAGAAGGAGATAGGAAAGACTTGCCGACTTGGACCCTAAGATGTCTAAAGAATGAAACAATTCCTTTGTCCAGTATTTGTTGAGTCAAAAACTGGACGAAAGCTTGTTGGATGACTGTTAAGTAAGTTGGGGGTCTGCCTTCTTGCCAAAGCAAGGGATAAGGTGAACTGGTGAGCGAATTTGGAATAACTTGAATCGGCAAATATCACTGATGAGCAAATGATAGAGAAGAGAAAGTCCATAAGTGTTACGATCGTCTCGAGGACACCCTATGTATCTCTTTTCCCTTTCTCTACTCTTCCCTCTTCGCTTTCACTTGTATTCCCCTGTACCATAGACCTCCAGCGATTTCCCATCTCGTTTCACATCTAACTCATTCCCTACTGCAGATGAATTGTCTTTTCCATGCGGTTCCACCGCCTTCCATCCCTTATTACTTAAGGACTCGTCTCTATGTTTGTAACCCTAAGCTAGAGCTACTTGAAATCCAACTCAGTATTCTCAGCAAAACCTCGTGTGCCTTCATCCTTTGTCCCTTCAGTCCTCCTGCCCCTCTTGTGTGCTTTGTGCTTTGTCCCTTCAGTCCTGTAAAATGAACTAGAGTTAGCTCTTTGTTCACAGGGGGGACTCTTGCCTGCCAGTTTTTTCAAGGTCCTGGTAGAGGTACCACATGGTTGTAACAAAGAAAGCTATTCCCTTTCTCTTCATAGTGTATTGCTTGTACTGCACATATAGAGTATCCAATGTTCCAGATGCAATCAATCAAGGTCTCTGAGTGAAATTTTGGCATATGGGGTCGAGTGTTAATGCTGCCAGCAATAGTCAGCTGCTCGTAGACTGATCTGAAACCCAGCCAAAAAAGTGACAAGAGGCTGGGAGAGAGCTTGAAGTGGCACCACGGCCTGTGGTTTCAGCCTTTGATCTTTTAAATTAATGTGGGAATAAATCACACAAACACATATCTCTGCCCACGAGAAAAAAAGTAGAATTCTCATGTGGTCCCCCACCATGGTACTAATTAAGTGGCACTTTGCAATGCGGTGCTTTCAAAGTCCTATGTTGACTTCCCTTTGTTTGCTATGGATTTGACTAATTTACTACACTTGACTACACTTGTCTTGTAGGCTTTGACTAATTTACTACACTTACCTTGTTCTCAGGCTACATTTCTTTACACTTGCAGACAACCGCTGGGTGACCACTACTCATTGTTATGGCATCCAACTCAATTCTAGTTGTTATTTTAGACAGTGATCCAGAAGTCATCAAGGAGGAGTTACAAGGCATTCAAGAGTTAGCAATATGTCCATTAGATGAGTCTCTGATAGTCACTGGACTCACTCACTTGGTGGGTACCAAAATTATACATGCATTCACTTCTAATCTCAGGCAGTCTTTTTGCCCTGACCATCAACAATCCTCTGGGCAGACCCTTGACTGCAGCCCAACGAGGCTCTCTACTGTAGTATCACCAGCAATGTGCTGTTTGTGATGAGGTACTCACAGGGGAAAGTATATTTGTGACTGGGGGGAAGGTCAGTGTCATGTCCTAAGCGCACCTTTTGGATCTGAGGTCAGGATCTGAGGTCATTATAGGTTGTGGGAAAATTTCATCTATGCACTCAACCGCTGCTATATCACTGACCTCCCATATCTGCTGTGCAGTACCCACACACAATTGTGTGTTTGAAAATGAGCATGAGGTGAGCGTCTGCGGGTATTGTATTACATGACACATACAGATATCACCAATAATGGTGCTGTTGCCGGTGATGAAGTGTAATAAGCATCAATGAAAGTCACAAGACTTCTGAGGGTATGGGATGTTGGTGGATTCTGACAATATTTGATCGCCGGCCCCTTCAAAAAGTGAAGTCCTTTGAAAGGTGTGCAGTGTTGATTGTAGCTGCTTTTAGGAATTCAAAGACTTTGGGTGACTCAGCTCTGAGATCCATATTGTCAAAGAGGGTTGTTTGGACAAATATTGCAAAAATAATGTGTAACTAATGATGCAAAACAGCACAAAGAGTCTGACCTCTGCTAGACATCAGCTAATAAGCAGGAAGTGTAATTGAGATGTGTCATGCTGATGTGTATGGGACTTTAAATGGAAGGACAGCATTACCGTAAAGTACAGATGTGCCCTCCAGGTGGGCAAGTGTGACAGCACTCTAACTAAGTGCGATTATGTTTTCGAACCAGCGTTGTGAAACTTTTAAAGAATCACGGTTACTGATCAACTTTCACAGAGGTATATTCGACTTCATCGCGGTTTTCAAAGGACCTTCCGTCATCCTCACACACACCCGCACGTTCCTTGCGAGCCGTGGCCGTCGACAACCCAGCGGAGTCGAGCATTGGCTTTTGCACCAAGTCTTTGGACTACACTTAGAACAGCGATCGCTTGAAAAGTGCGCCTGCTCTTCTCGAATCTTCACCATTGGTGTTTATCTTCAAAGTGTTACTTTTGGTGATTTCGCACTCTTGTCATCCATTTTGACTTCATCGTAGACTTCGTAGCGCTCTGCGCTACTTCTAACCATCACCATTCGATTCCCCATGGCCGAGATAACCTTATCAAACTTTTCTCCTAAACGCTCTAGACCCTTGTCACAAGGTCATCCTACACACCTCTATCTTCTTTTCTTCGAGTTGTGATGACTTTTCCCACAGTTGTGGCTGAGTGTGGCTGATTGTGGCTGATTGTGGCTGCCAGTTGTTTGCAAGTATTTACAGCCACTAGACTTAAGCCTCGGAGTCCTCTGTTCTGTTTCCCTTGGTTACTCACAATGGACTCCATGTCAGTAGCTCATTGTTGTTCGCTCAATATCATTCTCGGTTACTCACATGGACTCCAGTGTGACCTACAAATGCACTTTGGTGGTTAGTTATCCCACCCCCACAAGCTTATTTCGCTTAGCAACAACTACATAGCACAGAACTAACCGAGTCCAGTACACCAGGAACAATGGCAAAGACGTACTTGTCGCAGCCAAGTCTGATCGCAATGGCCAATGTGAAACGTACAGAAGTTAAACTCCTGCCCTCCTGCCAGGTGCATCGAGCTAAATGTTTGCATACTGCACTCTGTGGTACATTAACGGTGACATCCCACGCTTTGACGCCCATTGTCCGCACATGGGGTCCACATCACAATAAGCGAAATCTATAAAAAGGCCTGACATCATGCACTGCTCTTTCTTTCCACAAACCACTGGTGACCATGGCTCCCGTAGTGAAGAAAACGAAGATAAGGGAAGTGGAAAGGAAATGGAAAAGGAATTGGAATTGGAATTGGTGGCAAATGGACCACTCGTCGAGCATCCTGACCTATTTTATATGGTGAGTTCATTTGTTGTGCAGGAGCTCACACAGTGTATATTAGCTTATGATTGGATGAATGGTGGCTCTAACTTACTATCAGTTACGAGAATACCGCGCAAAGGACACTTGTTCCAATCCTAGTGCTCAGTGGAATCCCACTCGGCCCCAAGAGATGTGCGCCTTCATGTCCCTTGCTGCGCAGTATGGACTCGAGGACATGTGCATTGCTCCAAATGCCGATGCCCAAGACCCGACTGGCCAGATGTCTGTTGAGGAGGAGTTCACATTGTACACGACAATGTACACGACGACGATATCGCATTGGTTGAGACCGGCGGGTACAAGCTTAAAGTGTTCCATTCAGCTCTCTAGGACGTGTGTGAGTGCGATTTGTAATACATGTGACTACTATTCCGACTCCCCCCCCATTCAGAACCATACATATCATACATAACAGAAGCAGCTGGATCGTCATCGTCACTATATGGCCCACACCAAGGCCCCTATGATATCTCATTGCACACCAAGGCCCCAATGATATTGAGACTCATTAGCAGGTCGCCATCTGCGAATCTTTGGGCCCATCAGTGAAAAACTGCTGGGACATAGAATATACACTCACTTGTTGATGTAGTAATATTTCCAGTAACAGAATCTTTTAATAATGGGGACAAGACACGTCTGCTGGTCTTATCCGTCCTGTTGCGAAGGCGGGGATAATGTGACCACCTCTCAATACATCGCCAGGGCAAACCCATATGCGTCTTCGGCATCCATCGGAGAAAGTCGCAACATATCCAAGTGCTACTCTGGGTGGGACCGGTTCGGGTAAAGGTGGTGCTTTGGTTTCGGGATGAAATCCGACGGTATCATTGTAGGTGTGAGTAAAACAGCAAGTAAAATTGCTGCATACCGCTCTAGCTGGATCGTCTGTGTGTTGGCTATTGAAGCGATGAAGATCGAATGGCCTCTGTTGCAATTTACCGATATTGTAGCGTTCGCCCGGGATGTTCAGGACGGGTTCCGAACCCGTTCCCCCTGAGGCCCGACCAATTCAGAACATATTCACTCACGGGCTGTGTTGAGTAAGAATGAGTAGTTCCAAACATTCTAATGCATGTCGTGTAGTCACTGAGTGCCTGGAACTTGTAGTCTTCGGTCTTTGTGTGGAGACACTGGCAGTGGAGGCCTTTTCGCTGAGATTGGGCACAAGCCTCCTGACATTGGCGCCCCTGAGCTTCACGCTTTAACTCTTTAGTGATGCAGGACATATATTAGATTCGAAATCACGGATAGCGTCTCTGAGGGACATTGTGAGGTTATCCATCAACTGAAGGGATTCGTCAGTATGCATTCGTAACTTGGCTAACCTGTGCCAATGACAGAGCAAGTAGAGAAGGTTCAGCACAGCCGGATTCTGCAGATATGGCAGTAACCCTTCGGACACAGGAAGAGCACACTGTGAGGCTCATTTCAGTCAGAGGCTTCACACGCCATACAATAGCATCAAGTGTACATACCTGAAGGAGATCTTCAAAGTCATGAGCGGCCAATTATCTCTTCAGGATAATCAGCAGAGTAAGTGAATATCCTCGGATAGAATCGCCGCTTAACTCCATCACAACACAATATGACAATAGCGACTGTAGGATCACACTGGAGTCCACTGTGAGTAACCAAGAATGATTGATATTCAGCGAACAACAATGAGCTACTGACATGGCGTCCACTGTGAGTAACCAAAGGAAACAGAACAGAGAACTCCGAGGCTCAAGTCGAGTCGCTGTAAATACTGGCAAACGACTGGCAGCCACAATCAGCCAAAAGTGTAGGAAAAGTAATCACAACTCGAAGAAAAGATGATAGAGGTGTGTAGGACCACCACAAAGGTGTAGAACCTCGAGGAGAAGTAAGTTAGATAAGGTTATCGACCATGGGGAATCATAGGCTCCAACACAGCAGAAGGCACAAAAGCATGGTTGCTAACAATGTCAAGTAGTTCTTTGAAGTTTTCCTTGCACTGCACTGTCTGAACTTCTGAGCTGTTGTTCATTTCTAAGAATTCCAGCTCAGTTCATTTCATGTAAGCATTCTATTGCAGACAGAATGAAACATGATGATAATAACATCTAATTAATGTTGCTGTTCCGGCTGGCCCAGATAGGGTCGGCAGTAGACTTGGAGGTGGGGATGAAGCTGAAGGCTGAGGATGCGTCGAGCAAGTGTAACGCCTGGCGAGACGACTAAGGCTAAGACTAAGGACACACCCGAGGAGGGCAGAGGAGCTGAGGCGACGAGCGACGAAGGGACTCAAAGTTGCTAAGAACTCAGATAGTATTCCATGTAGCTCTAGCTTAGGTGATACAAAACGAAGAGATGATCCTTAAGTACTACCAGATGGAAGGCGATAGACTCGCATGGAAGGAATGCATCATCACAGTAAGAAATGAGTCAGAAGCTGCGGATGACCTAGCTGTAGAGTAAAATCATCTTGCCATCAGGTGTATCTGTCTCTTACCTCCACTTAGATGCTTCCAGGGTTAGTTGCTCTAAGATGGCCCAGACACCACTCAGGCTGTTTGCAGATCATGATTGACAAAGAGTCAATACTCTTTTTCTTTTCGCTCTCATTTAACCACCTCCCCATCTGCGCACTCACCACTACTATCACTATGCACAGCGATGAACACGATGCAATGACACAAACAACAATGACATGACAACGGCGACACTCTTCAATCGATCCCCGTTCCCACCTGATTGTTTCGATTGTACTCTCCTGTATTAATCACCTCAAGGAAATTTGCGTTTTTTGTAAAGTTGGATGAGGTGAAACTTACTTACTTGGAAAGGCATTATAATTGCCAGACACCCTTTTACTGAGCTGGGAGGCTGACTTATAATATACTGCTAGGTGTGAGAGCATCTCACTGACGATATCTGACAAGAGCAAAAGTGAGCATCCATATGTTATAAACAGACCCCGAACCGAAACCATCCTTCGGTTGCCCCAATCAGTTGCAGTTGATTGCAACAGGTACACACCGTCAGCAAGACTATGCCATATGCCTCATCTACACTACTATATAATTATGAGTTACATAATTGATTGGTAGAATTAGTGCCATTTTAAAGATGTGAGTTGGTCGAAATTTAAGTATATAACAGCTTACCTTGTTAGTCTTGTCACATTGTGACATGTGACAAATTTTATCGCCCTCTCCTTTCATCATACAACTCCTACATCCCATCATCAATCACCATCTTCTACCATCCCTGTACCACCAAATCAATACTTTCTCCACAACTGCAAGCCATACCAGGTAAGTATATTAGAATATAGTACCTCATTGAACTTGCAGTAAAGCATGCTATAGTCTACAAATAACCGACTTTGTTTTGTGGACAAAGAGATGCTGGACTTTTTATACTAAAGTGAGAGTTGTGAGAGTTGGCTTAGCTGTATTCCCCTCTGCGGTGTTCCATCATATCTTTCAAGGCAGTATGCCTGACTCTGTAACAATATATAATGTCGTTGCATAACTGTCTAGTCTGCCCCTATCCTTCATCTTACTATCTTACACATGGCTGCATTGCTTTTCCCCCGCAAGGCTGCGAATGCAGTCACCACCCATCATCTTATCAATGACAGCTGTGACTTCAAACTCGGCTAAAACTGCCAGATCATCATTTACCCTGGCACTAAATTCCACGTCGTTCTCCCCCCCCCAATATCAGATGCACATGGGGTGCTTTCTGTGGAGGGAAGCAGTTATCCGTCTCATTCTGCGGTTTTCCGATCAGATCGCTCTGGAAAAGCTTCTGGAGGACAACCTGATCATGATACTCCAGTACATGGACAACATCTTCAAGCGTGTATCCGAGGAAGCCAGGGGATTGAACGGTACTGAGTCTGATTTCCACAGCACGACATTCGACGGCGTACTCATGATACAAACCTCTCTAAGAATGTAAAACATACAGTCTGTAACCACAAGAGCAGTAGTAGTTAGTAGCATCTGCTTCAGCGTGTTAAAGTAGTAATGTTTCAACATCAGAAATGACCCCATCTCGATACGTCGACTGGTCATCGTCGGTATCCGTGCCAGATCATGTGGAGTTCATTATTCGTCCATCAATCCGTCCATCAATCCGTCCAACTCCTTGGAACCTATGATTCCTCCGCTGGAATCAGGTTCATTCTTTTGATTCTTTTGTGGATCCTGCATCTATGGGCTTCACACCGACCTATTCCGATGCAGCTGTCTGCTTCACTCGCCAGGATATCCGCATCATTCTCCCTGTCTTCGTCGACGACATACCTTTGCCTCAATGTCCTTGGATGCGATCAAGCAGATGATGGACCAGCTGCGTAAGCATTTAAAATCCATGACTTGGGACGTAGGCTGAGATTCTGGGGATCAAGATCGACCGGAATCGCGCCAATCGCTCTCTCAATTTGTCTCAGCGTCAGTATTGTGTCGAGATGCTCGAGCGCTTTGTTATGGGCGATTGCAAGCCTGTTAGCACACCTATGGATCCCGGTTTGTCCTTGTCTCAGACTCACCTACCTCAGACGTCCACAGAGATCGCTTCGATGCAATCAGTCGACTATGGTTACGCTGTTGGTTCCCTACAGTATCTCTCTTGCACTACTCGTCCAGATATCGCTTACACTGTTGGTCAGCTTGCTTCCTTCACTGCGAATCCTTCTGCAACGCACTGGAATGCGGTCAAGCACCTGTTTCGCTACATCAAAGGCACCATGGAATATAGCCATCACCTATTCCCCTGATCCCTCGACGCCTGGGCTCTTCTCCACTTACTCGGATGCCAATCATGGTGATCCGATGGCAAGGACTCTGGACGCTCGACTGGCGCATATATCGTCAATATCGGAACTGGTGTTGTCTCCTGGATGTCGAAGCGCCAGCCCATTGTGTTACTTTTGGTGATTTCGCACTCTTTTCATCTTTTTATCTCATTGTAGACTTCGTAGCGCTCTGCGCTACTTCTAACCATCACCATTGGATTCCCCATGGTCGATAACCCTATCAACATTTTCTCCTCGAGGTTCTAGACCTTTGTGGTCGCTCTACACACCTCTACCATCTTTTCTTCGAGTTGTGATGATTATTCCCACAGTTGTGGCTGAATGTGGCTGCTAGTTGTTTGCCAGTATTCACAGCCAATAGACTTAAGCCTCGGAGTCCTCTGTTCTGTTTCCCTTGGTTACTCACAGTGGACTCCAGGTCAGTAGCTCATTGTACTTCGCTCAATATCATTGTTGGTTACTGACAGTGGACTCCAGTGTGAGCTACAAGTCCCCTTTAGTGGTTATCCCATCCCAACAACGCTTTCTGCACTGATCAAAACAGAACAGTTGTCTCTAAGAATCGCCACATAGCCAGTTTTGAATGTACTAAGTTACACCAGGTCGGCCACTGCAGCATGTGACTCCGCACATGCGGATCCTTGCCAATGCACTATTCTTTGAAGGTAACCTCTCATGTGATCGGCAAAAAGTGTTTAATTTTAAATGCTTTGATTAGCTACTAGTAAATTGTTGTTTCCGTGTTGCCGTTGTACTTGGGTAGTGCCGCACGTCACCCTTGTTTGCCTGGTTGAGTGTGAACTCGAAAAGTCAACATGTTGGAACATGAAGTACATATAATTATGCTCTGCTGAGCAACACACAAACTCATTTCAGCCTTCAACCTCTATTGCAACGACAGCATTGCAAACTCACATTTCACTTTGTTCAGGAGACGAGTACAAGACTCCAACAAAAGCTTACAGAGGGCGAATCAACACACCAATAGCTTCTCCTTTGACTTTTTGAACTGGAGTTTCACGTTAGAAATTGTGGAGAGTAACAGCAATCTCTCCTCACCCAATGAAGGTTGGACCTTCCTGAGGTGCGCACAAGGAGAAACCAATACCTCCTTCCAGCCCAGTTCCAGCACCCTATGTCATATACAATGTGAGAACCCAAAGTCAGGGTCTATTTCTGCTGTGCCCGTTCAGCCACTTCATCCATCACACGTCTTTTGTCGAAGACTTCGAGACACAGGTCTTCCTACTCAAGCTGCTTTCCACATCCTCGAGGATTGTATATGCGCCATGGAAGAGCAGAAGTGAAACCACCTCCACGATGTAGAGGCAGAAGCAGCAACATGACACGACAACGACAAGGTATTTGAGTTGACACAACCACATGTCTACCAAGCTGCCCTCCTGTAAAGACTTTCAAAAGGTCGGAGGTGGTGGTTATCATAATCCTTGATGAACAGTGGCAGAGGAGAAAAGGGATTGACCAAGAGAGATCGTTAGTCAATGACATGTTGTATATACCTATTATGAGAGACATTAACGTGTATTTTGCCATATTCTAACTATGAAGGAGTGAACACATCCATTCCTTGCGATTCCATCACTTTCCTTGCCAGTAGTATTTAAGACTGTCCTATTTCATTTTGTAATACCTAAGCTAGAGCTACTTGAAATCCCACTTGAGTTCTTAGCCTACCTTGAGTCCCTTCATCCCTTCATCACCTCTGTTCCTCTGCCCTCTTTGGGTGTATCCCTCAGTCTCAGCCTTAGTTGTCTCATCAGGTGTTACGCTTAGTGTTGCCGTGGCTCGGCAAACTCCGGCTATCTGGCCTGCTGTCAGCTTTGTTGACTGACCTCGGCTAAAAATTTAGCTGAAGCCACCACAGCCACAGCTCAGACGGCTTGCAGACTGAAGTCTCGAATACAACAAGTTACAACAATATAAAGTACAACATTGTTAGTAGTTACAAGGGTGGTACAAATAGACATGACACAGATGACTCAGGTACAGGAAGGTTTTCCCATCACTCCTGACCATTTCCCAACTTGTCTTGCGTCAGTCCGCTCTAGTCTGACCTTTTTTCCTGCAGTCTGACCCCTTTCTGTCATTCCAGTCGTTGTTTCAAGTCTGCTCCGTGGGCAGAGCCTTTTTCCCGCGCTCCTGACAAGGTCGGGATGCTTTGTTTTCACTATTCCCTTGATCCTCTTTGGTTTTTAGTGTTATTTTGAGCTTGTTTATGCTTCCTTTGTAGTTCGTTAGCAGTCCCAAGCTATTCTTGGGACTATAAAATCATGTATCCTATATTTTGGGAAGGAATCTACATTTTTACCTCTGACTTTCACCTTGCACACACGTCCCCTCACCATCTCCGAACCGGTCAAGATGTGTTAGGTTTGAGGTGTCCATGAATAAAGTTGTGAGAATAGATCCTCTCCAAAAGGGTTATCTGAACGAAACAACTATCAAAAATCAGCACAAGATGATGGACGAGAATACTCACTAGTTGATGGCCAATGTCCACAACCGTCACCACAGGAAACTTGTGCGCGTGCTTTCGGGACAATAAGCACTCGGGGGATGGTCCCAGGCGATCCATAACCAAAGCTTCAGTTCCGAAATTGGTCCCAAACCTCCACACACGTGGGGTCCCGATACCAGTGAGTGCCTTCTGGATGCGATATTTGTGGTGAAGTGCTCTTTCTATTGTCAAAGGTCGTAGTTTGACAATGACATCCCCCCCAGAGAGGATGTTCGTAGCAATGTATATCTCATCTGAATTACAACTTATAAATCTGCATTGCCATCATCCCAAGAGAAAGTTAGTACTCACAGGTTCTGAAGCATTGGTATTGCTCGATTTGAATGACGGCTGCCTAGAGAGCATGGCAAGTAGTTGAGCTGGCCGCCGGGTTGAATTGGCTACGAGAGCGCACAATGTACAGTCACTCGATTAAGGTTCAAACTCAGACAGAGCAAAAGAATCAAACAAACACGAATGACGAAAAGTATAACATGACATTGATATATGATATCTGAACTATCTAGACTGCAGACAGCTTTGTAGAGACTTCAGAATGAGTCGAGAGCATCTAGCAACATGCACTAAGTGGTTCGAACTTGTGGACCGTGTGCGAAAACTAGATTACACTGCATCAATGTCCTCTTGATCAGTTTCCTCACCGTCCTCGCTGTCTTCACTGCTGTCACTGTCGTCATCCTCACCTTCACACTCGCCGTCAGTACCGTCGCTTCCATTGTCTTCCAGTGCTTCCTCTCCGTTGTCCCTGAGGCTAGTTAAGATCTTGTTAAGTGATTGTTGTACACGGTTCTTGTTACTGGATAGTAGTAGCTCAGCGAGTAGATCTTTAGGGTCATCTTCTTCCATATCCTCCTCCTCTAATACAAGTCTCTGCATGAAATCAAGATGAGACCGTTTGCGATAGAACTTGAGTATTTGGAGGGCTTCCATCAGTTACAGTTTGATCCGGTTGCGTTTCTTGGTGTCCATTTCCGCGCTCGACAAGTCAATGTGTTTGCATGGAACAGCACTGCCTTGGACAGGCAGATAGTCCATGGCCATTTGATAAAGCATTGGAAAAAGGTTTTCCTTCCCCTGTGCGGTCATCGACTCGATGTTGACCATTGTCAGACCGTGCACCAGTCACTTTAGGTCTTACCTCCCAAAATTTCAATATGTCTGTTTTCTTTTCTATGTTCAGTCCCTCATAAGAGCTCAGTTCTTGTGCCACCATGCATAAGCGTGGTTCTTCGTCATCCGAAGACTCATCTTCACTGTCGATCACATAACCAAGGTGATGTGCGAGTGTTTGTTTTCACAGAGAAATGGTGGGATGTCAGGGCGATCCAGACGACCTAGTTTCCATGAACTGTTGATGGTATTTGGTCATCTGTGAAGTTGGAGAATGCTAATCTCCACCTTCTCGCCAGTGCCTGTGGATACACCATGCTCATCTTCTGTGTCCCAGTAGCCGGCTTTGTTACCTTCCAAGATATACTCCTCAAATTGATCGTGCCACTGTCCAGATGCACGTAGTATGTGAACGACATTGCGACTCAACAAGATTGGATCGCTTTCAAGTGCTTTTTGATAGGTTTGTCCGTCATCCAAATCTTCCAGTGATGGCGCAGAGAACCGTGAGGCTGCGGTTTCTATGAGGGCTTGATCAGTAAGTGCATTGAGGACGTGGCCAGAGCAACCTGGAAGTACCATATTAGTATTAATAACAGACAGTGAAATGCAATCAGGGTGCTCTCCAGCGAAAGATGACCATTGTTATGCTTCTTGATCCAGTAGGCCATAATTGCGACATAAGGACAATACATTTGGTCGGACCATGCTGTAGTAAGTGATACCTGTCCCTTAGCTTGCTGTTTCTGGATGAGCTCAGATATCAGACAATACATAAGGGACTCACTGCTAGCTCGGCCTTCAATGTGTCCATGTATTTTCTTGACGATTTGATGATCAACTCGCGGACCTTGGTTCACTTTGGAATATGTGATTCTTGAAGGTCTTCTCAAAGCAGTAAAAGCAGGTCTCTGAATCCGTATCGCTTGATTACATTCAAGCTCTAAGAAATAAATCGGTCCAAGTCACAGTAGGTGCCGGGTTATTGCTGTAAAAATGTCACTATCTATTTGCAGAACATAATGATGTACTTACGGTTGCCGGGGGATTCATGGCTTTCTGGCTTTTTCTTTGGGCTCGCACCAAGCTGCGGGACCAGAGGTAGAAATCTTGTAGTTGATATGTGTGGCCGCGATGACAGGAACTTGGCGTTGTTCCGGAGTTAGCGTTTGCATCAAGGGAATATGTGGGAAGTCAAGGTTGGCAGGGAGTGCTGGTTGCTGTTGTGCGATATGAATTATGCTCTGTAAGGTTGACCGCAGATACTCGTATTTTGGGTGAAGGTGAGACGACGTGCATGATCGAGGATAGGCTACAGTGAGCTCACTGGGAATATTACCCACTAGGTCAGGATCTGCTAAGAATGCTTGTTTTGCATTGCAAATGGCTGGATGTGAGGGACTCTGACCACTGTCCTGAGAGAGCCAGGGAAGCGATCCATGTTGGAGGAAGATGAGGGTGTATGCCAGGGACTCTATGTCATCCCGGCGTTCCAGCTGTAGGCCGAGGTAACTGTTAACGGAGGCAAAGGCAGGGGTGCCTACGAAATAAAGGTATAGGAACATGAACGTGTGATGATGGATCACGGTACTTCTGGGCAATACCGAAATCGATAAGAAAGAACACCTCCTGGGACTTGCTGACATCCATCAAGATGTTGTGGGGCTTGACATCTCGGTGGACGAAGTGACGGGAATGGACAAGCTCAAGACGAGATACCTATTGAACAAAAGCATTATGAGGATTACGAGGAAGCCTTAACATACATACAAAACTCACCATTTGGATCCCAAGCTTAGCAATGTGAATGAGGGTAAATCTGGATGGCGTCTGCTCAAAAAGACACTGAAGAGAAGGCCCAAGACTCTTCAGGACCATGGCACGATATAATCCCTCTGTTCCTAACCAGATACATTGTGGGATCTCTGGGCTTCCTTGTAGTTCCTTGAGGACTTCATATTCGTGATCCAGATATGAATTGGGGTCAATCAAAGGGTGACTTGAAGGCTGTAACTTGATTGTGACCTCAACATCAGTTATGATATCTCGTGCTCGATATACATTGGCTGGGGAATAAATAGTATGCCTGTTGTTTCGGTGAGAGTCAAGACAGTAGACCCATAAAACTCACAATATGAACCTGTTCCTAATTTTTCTCTTATCCGATACTGACCGTCCATGCGAATAACTTCAGATTTCATTGTTGATTGTTGGCTGAGGATTGTGAGAAAATGTTGAAACACTGCCTCACTAAGCAATGTTATCCTGATTCCACGCTCGGACTGGCAGTTGGTTTGCTTAGTAACACTTCTTCTTTGATACCTTACTAAGTTGCCGCGCACACTGCTGTTCTGAGGCGCTACCTCACTCACGCTCGCCCGCGGGCTCGGACAAGTTGGTTTGCTTAGTAAGTCATGATTTTACAGTCTGACAAACTAATGAATTTGGTTCAGGGCCGCATCTCTTGTCTCTGGAGTCTGGACTCTAGAGCGTACCCGTGGAGCACAAAAGGTAGTATCTGACCAGGCCCGACATACCGAAAAACTTCCGGACAGATTTTTAGCCTAGGCCTAGGCCCTAGTAGGCTCCAATATTTCCAATGCGGCCGCCACTGACTGAATTTGGTGAGCGCTTGAGCTTCGAATTGCACAATGCCACGTCAGCAAGTAACCACCATGAGTACGATGGCGAATGTCATTACCCCCACCCAGTATCCGTCAACGGCTATTCGATCACGCATTTTGAACATCGAACTCAGAGCCCCTAGAAGCCACCTCTCTCAGTTGGCAGCTGGTCAGAGTCGTAGCCCCTCCCCACAGAAAATCCTGTTTAAGCATTGGAAGGACTCTCTCCAACAACCTCAGTGTGCAATTGTTCAAAGCATCAACGCTACACTACAAAATCTTCTCCGTAAAATTGGATCAATATCTGCGCCTGAGATCAACGATCTCTTAAAGTCGGGTAAGTTCGGATTCAGATCTATTCGGACATTTAATCTATTGCTTACTGGGTCCTTCGGGATCAACTAGACAGCTTTCGCGATGTCGTGAGGTATCTTTTCCCCGGCAGTGGACAAGAGGGCGGAGTCGGCGGAGTCACAGATACGTCAGATAAGGCGGCTAAGGTCTGTACGTCTCCTGAATCTTTAGTTTACCAATACACACTGCATCTTGGCCGTCAATAGACTTTCAAAGGGGTTAGCCTACGCGAATACGACATCATCACCGATCTTTTGGAAAAGAATGTTCTTCCGAACAAGGCGAGGTAGGCATGCCACTACACGTAATCAGCTGTCACTAAACAGCGACAGATTGTCGTTTTTTCCCGACATCCTCATTGTCGAATTGTCGAGACCGATCCACGAGGAGCCCCTCATGCAACTGTGCCGTACATTGAATTCGGCAGTGCTCCGTCTTCCTCTGAACCCGCGATTCATCTCCGTTGATGTGGGCATGAATTATCCACTCGACTCGCCGGACGGCAGCTTCTCGGCCGTTCCCGACATCGCCCTACTGCTCAATCGCCAATCGGGAAAGCGCGTGGGTTCTGAGGTCGCATTCCTTGGTGAATGCGCATTCTCTCAGGATCAGGATGCGCTCGAGCTTAAGCTTCAAAACGAAATCGATGCATACCCCAACGTTCTAATGGCGATGATGATCATCATCCAAGAAGATGGATATCGCTCCCCTAAGGAAGGTTCCCAAGCGTGGGAGTACTTTCTCTCGAAGCAAGAGACGTACCCGTATGAGCCGTTTATGGATTTGATGACCGTGACCGAGGAAGATTCTCGATTCCTTGGTCCGGTCACTGTCGCTTCCCATCCATGGTCTCGTATCTTTGCCGTCGACTACTACGTTTGGGTCAAGGACGGGGATCAAAAAATTGATATCAAGGATCAGAGTCCCGAGAAAATGGCTCATTGCGTGAGTGGGGTGCTACGTAAAGGATGCGTGCCAACTAATACGTCACTTTAGACATTGTTTCCAGAGTCTTCCATGGATGCAGTGGACGTGATGATCCGCAAGGGATTAACTAAGATCAAGGAGGCTATCGTCGTATACATGAAGAAACTTAAGCCCGGCGAAGACACTGCTCGCCTCGAAGCCACTCCCCTTCCTTGGGATTTTGATTGGGATATATGCCGGCAAAGCATCGCGAATGCAGCAGAGCGCACCGCACACCACCGGTTCCACAAATGGTTTTCTAAAACTTTCAGGGGAGTTAAGCGAGGTATCGATGACCTCGACTCCTCCGGCGACTTCATTCCTTCCACCCCACAATCTGAATCTTCCGCCTCTCCATCCGGATCTACCACATCTTCCCCCTCTCCACAACCCTCACGTTCCAATCGCGGAGGTGTTCCTACCAAGCGAGCCCGACGTCCGCCTGGACGTATTGTCGCCATTTCCCATGTTGACTCGTCGGTGATGGTGTCTGACCCAGAAGATTATGACGCGGAAGATGCGGAAGCTTAATGCATTTCGGCCTCGTTTCATTTACGTTCGAATTAACCGGTACTCGTTTTCCAGTTCCCCGTTTCAATACATTTTCATTTAGACTCGTGAATCTTGACCCGTGTATGATAATTTAGGTCACAAACCTGAGACGCGGTCCATGCGAAGGGATCGTACATTTCCTCCAACTCTGGGCGCGGGGTCGCGTTGCAGATGCAGACGTCCTTGAGAAGCAGGTGCCGCCCTCGCCGTACGTGTCTGCGTCGGACGTCGCGTTGTCCGGCCAGTCGAAGGGACCGCGCCCGTTGACCGAGGACGAGATCAAAGTGTACATCGCCGCGTATTCAAAAGCGGCAGGAGACGCCGTGCACCGGGCTGGATTCGACGGTCTGTAGATACACGGCGCAAACGGTTACCTGGTGGACCAGTTCCTACAGACAGCGCCCAACAACCGCACGGATAGATGAGGTGAAGGCCGGACGAGGTTTGCGAGGGAGATCGTCACGGCGGTCGTGGATGCTGGTGAAGACCGGGTTGGCTTTCGGGATCAATCCCGCGGCTCTACATAGCGAACGACGTGAGGGTTCCTCTTAGAAGCTTTCAGGACGACAGGCTGCGCTTCGCTCACACTCCGTCTTGTTCGACCACCAGCCCGATCTTCCTGCGCGGCTACAGACGAATGTGTCGTTAATGCCTGGGGATCGCTCAAAATACTATACCTGCCGAGAAACATGACGACCTTCGGATACAATGATTGGCCGTTCGCGGACGGCGTTGTTCATGGGGCGGATGGAGCCCATGGGGTAACATTTCGCGAATTATTACGCTCAGCCTTGCTTGCAGAATGACCGAAATTTGCGACTGGCCTTTCGGCAGGCCCGAGCATATTTTCAACGTAAGGAACGAGCGGGCCAGAGATCAGAATGTACCGTAGAATGTGGCCGGGCCTGTCATTGGAGAGAATTGCCGAGGGCGTAGAATACGGGTTGGCCTGTCAACCGAGAGTCATACCGACCACGAATCATACGTACAGGCCTGGCTACTCATCATGACCCCGAACACGTGAGATGCGTACGAGCCCGTCAGCCGACAGTCATACCGACCACGAATCATACGAACAGGCCTGGCTACTCATTGTCATACCGAATACGTGAGATGCGTACGGGCCTGTCCATCGAGTGTGATACCGACCACGCATCATGCGAATAGGCCTCTCGACTCATTGTCCTACCGAACACGTCACATGCGTACGGGCCGTTCCACCAAGAGTGTTACCGACACGCATCATACGAACAGGCCAGTCTACCCTTAGCATGCCGAACACGTTACATGCGTACGGGCCTGTCCAACGAGAGTGATACCGAACACGTTACATGCGTAGGGGCCTGTCCACCGAGAGTGATACCGACACGCATCATACGAACAGGCCAGTCAACTCATTGTCATACCGAACACGTTACATGCGTACGGGCCGTTCCACCGAGAGTGTTACCGACACGCATCATACGAACAGGCCAGTGAACTCATTGGCATGCCGAACACGTTACATGCGTACGGGCCTGTCCACCGAGAGTGATA
>JBBPPW010000030.1:0-41303 GCA_038092215.1 Leccinum broughii | reverse complement strand
GTACACTTTTTTTTTTTTTTTTTTTGAGTACACTTTCTTGTACACTTGGTTTACTTTGTCCTACCCTTTTTTGCTTTTTTGTACACTTCTTACACTTGGTACACCTTTTGGTACACTTTTTTGAGTACACTCTTGTGTACACGTCACATATTTTTTCCCTAGTTGAAAATGCAAGGAAATATATGTATAATTCTGTATAATAATTTGACCTGTTTTCGAATGCTGATAATTCCTGATAATTTGAGTAATTCCCAACAAGCTGTTTCTGAATCCTGATAATTCCTGATAATATGAGTGATTTGCAACATTATTCCAAATTAGAACAAATTAGGAAGAAATACGGTGTATTATGTTAAATTATCCAGGGGGAGGTTTTCCTGATGCATGCCTCTGCTTCTTCGGACATATACTCTGTAATGGCAGACCGGACGGAGGGAGCTCCTTCCTGCTCCATTGTTCCACTCTGGTCCGGCATTTCTATCCACTGACCGTAGTGGTCTTGTACCCACATAGTCCGGGCTTGGGGTACCGGTTGTCCTTGTAGCCTTGGTGGGCCGGTGCGCTTATAGGGGTTTTTTGGACAATTGCGCAAGATGTGTCCTTTCTCATTACAGGAATAGCACGTCCTGTTGTCGATGTATGCAGCGTCGATCTCCATGGGTTTTCCTAGTCCGGGGAAGGTTTGACTGCGTGATGCATATCCTGCATCAGCAAATCCTTGGTCAGCTGCACAGACCTCTCTAGGTCTGTACAACCTCCTCAGCCCCTCCAGCCCCCCCAGATATGTCCCTAACTAGGGAGGTCTGTACTGGTCTGTAGAGGTCTGTGGATGGTCTGTCACATGGTCTGTCAGTGTCTGAAGGTAGCAGTGCCGGACCTTTATAGAAACTACTTTGTGGCCACAGGGGAGAGGAAGCTGCAGGCCGGGGGCCGGGCAGAGTCGGGAGAGGTCAGGAGCCGAAGGGACGAGGTGCTCCAGTGGAGGTCTTAGGGGCCGGTCTCTCAGTGGCTGTCAAGTCCGGGCCCTCTGGGCACAAGTCTGGACGGAAGTCCGTGGGTTCTGGGTGAGATAGGGCGAAGGCCGAACGGAGGTCTGACACGGAGAACGGAAGGGAGAGGACTTCAGCGCAGGACGTATGTGTCACGCCTTTGTCGAGTCCGTGTCCTCATATTTCGGAGGATGGAGTTAAGAGGAGGAGTGAGAGGATTGCATTGAGAGAGATTGTGCGAAGAGGAACTAAGTCGATATTTGTACTGAGGGTTTTACATGGGTACATACGGGTTTATATACGTATTCCGAGCGGAGTCCGGATGTAGGTAAATGAGTAGGAATGGAGTCCGGAACGCCACACGGCGAATACATGTCAGAATGAAGAACGGAGCGGCAAGGAGACAAGGGCGAAGGCAGTGAGTAGGTACAAGAATGGAGGAACGGAATGAAGGGTCGAAGGACTAAAGTGGGCGCAACTGATATGCCGGAAGGAGTCAGGTCCGAGGCGATGTGACGGAGGTCCGGTACGGAGGAGGCTGTCTCCGATGCAAAGTCCGAGGACAACAGAAGGGACGTCAAGGGGTCCGATGCAGAGTTGGACCGGAGGAGTCAGATAGGGGCTGGAACAGATATAACAATGGCCACCTTTTCAAACTTATGGGCTAGTTCAATATATGCTTGCGTAAGCTCGGTGAACTCCTTTAGTTCGAGCTTAGTCCTGTACATCTCGTGGAAGTTATAGATTTTGAATGAGACCACCTTCTTCAGCAAGCTGGAGGATTCTTCTTTTGTGATCTTGGCATCGCCAGCCAACTGGACAAAGTCTCAAATGAATTCATCGACCGGAGTTGATCCTTGTTGAAGCCGGAGTAGCTTCTGGTAGGCCTCGTGAACATAGCGTTGGATCTGGAAATATTCCTTAGGTTGTTTGCAAAGAACAGTCCACTCCAGGTATTTGGACTCTTCTTTTTCTGCATATTTCTCCATCTCCGATAGAGCGTATGACTCTGCTTTACCGCCGAGTCGCGACCAAAGCATTGCTGCCTTGTCCCTTTTGTCGCCCTTCCTTGTGATGGCGAACAGATTAAGGCGAGCGAACCATAATCTAAACTTAGCTCGGTCTCCATCCCATGGTCCAGGATCGGCGACCTTCTTAGCAGTGGAGGTGAATTGTTCAAGCTTGGTCTCGAAATGTTCTTGGACTTCTTCCCAGGATGCCATGATGGATCCTAAGGATATTGTAGATGAGGCGGGGGAGTTTTCGGATGTGGTGGATAGTGTGGCGAATGAATCTTAGTGATTAAAGGTCCGGTCTGGTCCGGTCTTTTGCCTTTTTTGGAAAAGACCGGACCGAGACCGAAAAAGACCGATTTTTTCGGTCTTTTTCAGTCTTTTACCAGTCCGGTTGCAGTCCAAAACCGGTCTTTGTACGGTCCAAAAATAGAACACACTTTTAGCTTTCTACTGATATTTTTTTTATGTAAATCGGTTCACACGCAATGGAGATATGATTATTTTAAGATTTAATGCAATATAGCTCTTTAGACAGCTTGAAAGATCAATCAGAACGCAGTCCACAAGCAATCGGGGGGCTTAGCGGTGGCTATACCGAATGTGGATATAGCCCCTATCTAATTTTAGAGCTAATAGTAATGTAAATCGGTCCATGTCCGGGTGAGATCTGACCAATCTCGACCTTGATGTCAATATATTGGTATAAATAGCATAACTAACTCAAAATAAATCGTAGAAATATGAGAAAATCAGGGTAAATACTTCAATATATGTACAAATAGGGGGCAACATCGGTCCCCCCAAAAGACCGGAACCAGTCTTTTTATTTTTGAGAAATGAAAAGACTGAAACCAAGACCAAGTGAAACTAGGAAAGACCGGACTGAAAAAATCAGTCTTTTTTGGTCTGGTCCGATCTGGTCCTCGGACTTTTGTCGGTCCTAGGACTGGACCTTTAAACATTACGAATGATACCGGTAGTCCGGGATGATCGGAGGGGTACTCATGAAGAGACCGTGCACTCCGGAGTAAGTCCTGTAAAAGAAACCAAAAGGTCAGATGTCACGAGCGTCTGCATGTGTCAAATGGGGGAGCCCGGAAAGATGGATTCAATCTTGTCTCTAAGATCTAGCCTGCCGGCACTACAATTTTGGAGGGATGTATTACCCACATGCGTCACAGGTATCACACACACCTGAAACCAATTATGCTCGGTTTAAAGCATGTGCTGACCCAGTGACTATGCACAGGGTAGGGTTTGATACTATTTCCGGCGGAACGGCGGTGTCCTCTCGAATGAGGTCTAAGCCCGTTCAAAGCGAACCAGATTGAGGGTCGTACTAACCCAACACAGTGTCTTTAGTCCAAGTTGCTATCTCGGGAATCACGCAATCAATGGCTCTTAACTGAGCAAGCAATTCCCTTAACTCTGGGATCCGAGTATGTGTGTGACAAGACGCAGCGGTGAATCAGCGAAGATAACAACGGAGCCCCAAAGTGTATGGGCAGCTTTGACCTAATGAAGTAAACCTAAGTCCGGTGGACTATCGGTCTATCACTCGGGGGCTGACTCGGACACTTGGAAAGAGGAAAAGATTGAGGTGGAAGCGAGGGACTTTGGCAATATGCTCAAGAGGTCAAAGCTGGGTCTACCAGCTATGACCAACTCCAGTATTTATACAACCAGACTATTCTACATACATGCGGACTACATGAGGACTACATGAGGTATTACATATATACATTCTAAATGACCACAGGTCTACATAATGATGTAAGGGAGTGAGTTATAATGTAAAATGTAGTGATGACGAGGATGAGGGCTGAGGGTAGGTCACCTGACCTTAGTCCAAGTGTTGGTATGACCGGACTCTAGTCCTGACTGTCGGTGATGCCGGACTGTGGTCGGACTGTGCTTCTGGACTACAGTCTGTCTGTTGGTGACGGTGATTTACAACAATTTCCAAGATAACCAGATATGTTTGAATTGGGTGAGTTTGTGACTTAGTGCAGATATTTTACAGCAAATGATATAACAGTCTTATAAGACTGTAGGCACTGTAATAACATAATACTAGTGATTAAAAATTTGGTCTGGTCCAGTTTTTTGCCAAAAAATAGGGCAACCGGACCACAAGAAACCAGCTCTATTGGTCTAACAAGTTGTTGTGACCAGTTTTGGACTGATCTCCCTGTAGCCCAGTTTTCAGGCTTGGCAAGCAGTGGGCCAGAGTTTTTTTCACTGTCTCGAAATGCAAGGGCTGGATATCAGGATCAGGCCACCAGGCCCAAATGACGGAATCAACATCACCCGGGGTGAGGAGTTTGTGTTGCTGATCAAGAAAAATCAACATGTGCATGTATGGCAAGCCACATTTCTGGAATTTGATTGTATAGATGTGGGCGACAGCACGACCAAAGACTCCATGCTTTTCAATGAAATTGACAATGGCTTCTTTCTTCATATGGAATACGCGCACAACCAAGTCAGGGCGGTCGGATGCCTTTTGACGATGAAGGAGTTCCCGTTGGATTTCTGGCCAATTAGGATTGCATGTCACCGTGACGGTCATGAAAATATCAACCTTCTGAAAGTGGCGAGCCAAGGCAAGTCCATCTTATTAACACTGATACATGTAGCATGGACCACTGGTGAACAAAGATGGCAAAATAAACTGCTGTCTGATTGCATGAAGATTGAGCACATTCGAGTCATCCGCAGTTGTGACTGCATCCTCCAATCCACAGGGATGCCCAAAGTTTGTCTTGGTTATGGCGGAGATAGGAGAGCCGGTTTTGCTTGGTAGACGCAAACATATCAACCAAGTATTGCTGAAACAGTGCTTGCCCGCGCAGGAGAACCAAGTATTCACTGCCTTGATGGGAGAAAATGTGAAATGCAACATATCGGATCTGAGAAAGAGCCCGTGGTGTTGGTCTGAGAGGTCCATGCATCTGTAAATCCCAGTGCCAACCATCCTTGCCATATGGGAAAAAAAGGACATAATGCAAGCAAGAATATTATGCCCTGTGCCTGTCACTGATCCATTGAGGTGGCCCATTGCGTCGGTGCAAAATGATGTCATGGGAGTCCATTGCCTGTGTACCATCACCTGGCATAACTGCAGCAATCTCGCTGACCATTGGGAGATTATACCGGCGCTGATCACGAGTTGGGTCCGCAAGGAAACAGATAGTGACTGGTGAATCCACAGGATATTGTTCAAGTAACTCATGTGCATGCTGAAACAGCCTCACATACCGGTGATGATTGATTAAAACATCTTGAAGTGCATGCATCCGAGGTACGTCCCGAGAGCTCATGGTTGACTTCACGTTGCATCTGTTCATTTAAAGCTATCTCTGGATCATAAATGTATAGTTGGGCATACATGGGCTGTCGACTGTCAGTAGGAGCTAACTGTCCCAACCGATGACAGAGTTCACCATGGACATAAAAGACGTAAGGAGCATCCCCTCGGGAGTTGATCTGATGATCAATCTCCACACCAAGTGACGTGAATGCAAGTGCTGCATTATAACAATGAACGTTCTTCCCAAAATGGATTGCCTCCGGTGTAACATCCTTCCATAGTGACTTCAGCGCGGGAGGAGGCTCCTGCAATAGTAGAATGTGGACCAGCCCTTGGTCACAGCATGTTCCAAACTTCGGCCGAGATGCTGAAGATGCTGCAAGACGTTCAGCTGACCAATGATAAGCATTGCAGTGGGAGCACATCACATCCATATGGCCCAGATCATGCCAAGAGTTAGGCTCCACATGGGGTTGGTGCGCAGCATCTAAGTTCTGTGTGTGATCTGGTCATGAAATAGAAATGGTGCAAGCTTGATTAGGGCACATACCTCGATTCTCAGACTTGATCACGATCACGATTGTGCGTCACTTTTGATGGGGCTGGTTATCATCTGCACATGTGCCATTCTGAGAGTGAGAAGTTGTCCATGAACACTTTTGACTGTTGGACTGAGTCGAAGTTGAGCATTGAATGCTGAGGCCAAATGAGGAAGAATAAACTGCAGCAAATGTCGGTACACTTGCCTGTTGTCCCCTCATGTATGCTTTTTGACTACGCGGCTTATAACCGAACCCATCGGACTCGAGATCCTAGAATTCAACTCTCTCGCTGAACTCCATGTCATGTTCATCAATTATGTTCTGTGTATGTCATTTTCACTCACTATTCATTTACATTAACTGATTGAATGGTACATTCTAGCCTACAAGGATGCGGTCAAACAAGTAGAGGTTCTCCACCGGGACATCAGCCTATTCAACATCCTGCTTGCTGTGTGGGATAAATCTGACGGCCAAATGAGGTTCCTAGATGTCCTCTCCGAAGAGATGTGAAACCACCTCCATCAATAGATCAAGGCATCAATTTCTTATTGTGGTCTTCTCGCGGATTGGGGCTACACCATTGCTATCAAGATTGTTCCTTCTGAACCTACTACCCACCCCTGTACCAGGCCCAATTTCTCTCAGGAATGCGATGAAGGTGCTGTTCCTATGTTGCTTCATAGCAGTGAATGGGCTCCAAATCAGAGCACCGTGTCCCAGTCTCTAAACTGGGACAGAATCATGAAGTAAAGGTTCTAATAGCAGGTGAACCAGCAGACCCTGCCAGACCTTCGATTGATACTAATCCATTGTACTGCACGGTAAGCTCTCAATCATTCACATCGTTAGCCAGCTGTGTAATTGCAATTTAGGGACATGGTCGTGGATGGCCACTGAGCTGGTGATTGCAGGGCCCAGACAGCCAGTGGTACATTGCCAAGCCCATGATCTCGAATCCATGTTCTACGTGTTAGTCGGAATATGTGTCCTCCTAAACCAACCCCATGAAGTACAGGCTGAGGAGGATGATCTCTTACATATTTCAACTCCCTTCATCCTAGCACCATAAAGACAACAACAATCCAGTTGAATCTCGGCTGGGCTGTGAACATACTCCCATGCATTCTGATTCCACGATAGTCTGCCCGATGGATTTCTCAAACAGCCATTTCGTCCCTGGTGAAAGACAACTTACCCATGAATTCATGTGCAATTCTTTGCTCAACGCACTATGTAATTTACATGACAACAGCTGGGTCCCGATAAAAACTCCCTCGAAACCCATCAAGGTGTGGCTACCCTCTGCAACACTGCTGTCACTGGCAGATTCCAGCAGATCAGACTCTGAGTCCACCGAGGCAGAAAATTCTGCCTTGCCAGCAAAGCGGTGTCTCCCTGTACATATACTGTGCCGTCCTCCCATCTGTGCGATCAGTGGATCTGGCTTCTCCCCCGGCGCTCCATCATAAGGGCTCTGCCATGAGTAGTAAGATTCAAAGACGTCTGTCTCTCTAGCATTGATTCCGATCTACCTGCGGACACAATGTATTTGCGACCGACCCCACGCACTCATGCATGGTATTCTTCCACGGCTCCATCCGTCTATGGCGGCCTGAAGACATCCTGTCCTTCTTCATGCCTTCTAAATGAAAGATAGCATACAAGGAAAGCTCTGAGTCAGAGGATGACAAGGATGACCCTGGCTCAAAGTGTCTGAGGGTCGATGCTGACGGCATTGAGGTGTCCCCCAGTAATGTCCATTTCTCTCAAATTCTGCTACTCCTTTACTTACTGCTCGTTCCTGCTCAGAAGAAGCTCAGGTCCAGCAGTTTTCGCGCAATGGAAGGGGAACAGGGGGTAGAATAAATCAGATGCAAACTCTTAAATGGATTCAAGTTGATGTGCATGGGAAACCCAAGTCGAGACACCTAGCCACCCTTGATGCCTCGACCAAGGACCTGGAGGTAAATTGAAGGAAGGGAACACTGCTACCTGGGCTGACACCTTCACTGCAAAACATCTCGATGGAGGAAGTACCACCCTTGGAACCTGCCAGTGGGCCAACTTCATTATGAGAATTAACCCTCTGCTACTACTTCTCCTTGGGTATTCCCCCTTCCTTATCCAGGAAGATTTACCTCATGGAGGAAGTTCCCACTACCATCGCCAAGTGGTACTCTCATGCCCAGAGGATTGACGACCAACAACGTCGGGCTTTCCTCACCTCCCAGCACAAAGGGTGATCCTTCGCCAATTCTTTTACTTCCACCACCACTAGTACCAACAGGGAACGAGACCCTAACGCCATGGATGTCGATGCTGTCCGTACAACTATCCCAAAGCTCACTCCCTCAGAAAGAGAGCGATGCTTCAAAGAAGGACTTTGTCTCCACTACAGAAAATCAGGTCATAACGCCGCTTCCTGCTCCACGTTCTCACACAATGCCCCCTCCTTCAAGAAGACGACTAGGAAAGTCGCTAAGGCCAAAGAAGACTTGCTGGACTTAGAACATGTCGAGGATGACAATGAAGACAATGACAATGAAGCAAAGGTTGTAGGAAGGTTAACCTCACTCTGGATTTTTAAAAAGAAGACCTCGTTCAACGCAAGGCTCTCCTATCGCTACTTGTGCACCTGTACTAGTATCTTCTTCCTCTAAAGCAATGAAGATCCCCGTTTCTCTAGTAACACCCTCGCACTCCTTAAAAGTCATCGAAACTTCTGCTCTCATCGACAGTGGTGCAGAAATCTCCTGCATCAACTGCGCTTTCATCCGAAGGAACAACCTCCCTCGAGACCACCTCCCCACTCCCATCCAAGTCCGAAATGTCAACCAATCCACTAACTGGAAAGGCGACATCCTCTTTTCCACCACCTTTTCCTGGACATCGGGAAGATCACTCAGAAGGTTGTCTTTCACATCATGCCAGTGGATTGTGGAAATGAAAACATGATCCTAGAACTCCCTTGGCTTCAAGAAGCAAACCCTACCATCGATTGAGAAAGACAAACTCTTACCATCCCAGAATCTGTAGACCAATCTGTAGATCTATATCACCTACATGTCACCGATCTCAAGCGACATGATTCCCATTTCCACAAAACCAACCACTCCCCTTCAAAAACCAAACCCCCTCATCACACTGAAATATACCCCACTTGCAATAAAAAGCTGTATAGATTTCTCGGCTTCGCAACCGAATCCCAGTTCCTCGAACGTGCTACAGTCAATAAGGTCCTTTGTCGAGTAATGCACTGTGGTTCCCATTTCATTCCCAAAAGCTCCCCTTTTGTCACTCGTCTCACCACCGCCACCAATCTTGCTGTAGAAGCAGAGAAATCCAAACCAAAGACTACCCTCCCCCCAGAATATGCAGCTTACTCCTCAGTGTTCTCCAAAGAAGCCTCGTCTCGCCTCCCCCCTTCTCGCCCCTATGATCATGCCATACAGCTTGATGACACCTTTGTACCCAAGATCGGGAAGGTTTACCCCCTTTCCCCAGATGAGCAGAAAACCACTGAGGCCTTCCTCAATGAGAACCTTCACAGTGGGAAGATTAGACCTTCCAAGTCTCCCCAGGCATCCTCCTTCTTCTTCATCAAGAAAAAGGATGGCAAGCTATGCCCTTGTCAAGACTATCATTATCTCAACTCTTATACCACCTGCGATGCATACCCTCTTCCCCTTGTCTCCGACCTCATCGACAAACTCAAGGGAGCGAAAGTCTTCACCAAGTTCACCGTCCGCTGGGGTTATAACAATGTCCGTATCAAAGAAGGAGATCAATGGAAAGGAGCCTTCATCACTCATAAAGGCCTCTTTGAACCCACCGTCATGTTCTTCGGCATGAACAACTCCCCCTCCACCTTCCAACGATTTATGAATGATTCCTTCCAACGATTTATGAATGATTCCTTCCGTGATATGATCGCCGAAGGGTGGCTCGTTATCTACATGGACAATCTCCTGATCTTCAGAACATACTAAGCGAGTCCTCCAACAGATGGAAGAACTTGATCTCCACCTTCGTCTAGAGAAATGTAATTTCACCACTACAGAAGTCGAGTACCTTGGTACGATTGTCAAACCAGGTACCCTAGCTATGGACCCAGTCAAACTTGATGGAATCACCTCTTGGCTGACCCCTACCACTGTCAAAACCGTCCACTTGTTCCTTGGCTTTGCCAATTTCTATTGACGATTCATTGATCATTACTCTGACATCGCTCGACCCCTTATAGACCTGACAAAAAAAGAGAAACCTTGGGACTGGTCTGTTGCTTGCCAGTCATCCTTCGATCGCCTCAAACAATCTTTCCTATCCAAGCCAGTTCTCCACCTCCCCGATCTCTCTGCCCCTTTTGCAATCGCTACTGATGCCTCTCATGATGCTACCAGAGCTATCCTCCTCCAAACTGATTCCAACGGAGATCGGCATCCCTGCTCCTACCTCTCCCAATCTTTTATCCCAGCAGAATGAAACTATGATATCTACAACCGAGAACTGCTTGCAGTCATTCGCGCCCTTAAAGCATGGCGTCAATACCTTCAAGGCTCCCCCTTCCCTGTTCAGGTCTTCACTGATCACAAGAACCTCACCTTCTTCCGTAGTCCCCAACATCTAAATCGCCGACAAGCTCATTGGCTTCTCGACCTTGCCGACTTTGATCTTAAAATCACCCACATCCCAGGAACTCACCTCGCTGGTCCCAATGCTCTCTCTCGCCACCTTGATAAAATCTCCCTCAACGCCGACAATGAAGACGTCACCCTCCTTCCTCCCTTGCTCTTTGTCCGCATCATCAATACCACCCTTCGTGATCTTCAAGCCCTTGATGGTACCATTCCCCCCGCCTTCCGCTCCCACCTTTCTAATTGGCAAGTCGACAGCGGTCTCCTGACCTACCAACTGTGTCTATATTCCTGATTCTGCTTCCCTCTGCCGCGACATTGTTGCTCGATCTCATGACCATCCCTCCGCCGGTCACCCTGGTTATCTTAAAATCCGCCAGCTCGTCGCCGCTGACTACTGGTGGCCAGGGCTTGCTCAATTTGTCCGCAAATACGTCAAAGGTTGTTCCCTTTGCCAACAATGCAAGGCAAACACCCATTCCACTGTTCCTCCCCTTACTCCAATCAAATCAACCTTCTTTCGCCCATTCCAACAGATCTCCTGTGATCTCATCACCGATCTTCCCTCCTCCTCCGGCTTTGATTCCTTAATGGTCATGGTCGACCACGGGCTTACAAAGGGGGTAATTCTCTGCTCTACCAAGAAAAACATCACGGCCGAAGGGATAGCAACCCTTTTCTTTCATAAAGTATACAAACGCTTTGGACTCTATGACAAAATCATCTCTGATCGTGGCCCACAATTACCGAACGTGTCAACCAAGAGGTTGAGACCTACCTCCGGATCCTTTGTGGAGACAACCCCACTACATCGAATGGGATGTTGCAGAGCAAGTATTTGACTATGGAGCTGATGCATATGCCATGCCCTTTGAGTGCTGGAGCATCCACCTGCTTGAAAGCAATCTCTAGGGTTTTGAGAAATGTGGGCTTGGTGAGAGGGCGGTGTAGGCCATTTGTGATGTGGTATGAGAATAAATGGGCGTCTGGGGCTGGGTTATTTATTTTCTGGTGATGGTCCAAGGTGTGGTATGGGTCAGCAGGGCCATTCTGTTTGGCCCAGTAGACATCCTCTTCTTGCAGTGCAGATTTGGTGTGCAGAAGGCGGAATTTTGTCACCTCAAGGCCCTGCCAGTCATGCTAGATGTAAACATGACAGGGGGTAATATATGTTAGGGGATTGAACACATGGTGGTTGGGGACTGTAAACTTGCTGGTCCTGGCTGTGGCAAAGAAAGTCGTTATCAGGCATGTAAAGATGGCTGCATGGAGAGGGGTGTCAAAATCGAGGTGACTGTGGATGAGTTTGATCATGCTGATGTTGCATGAATATCATGAAATGCATATATGGTGATGTTGTTGGATGTGATGGACTAGACAACTTGGCTAATTAGCTCATAAAACTCTGCTTCTGCTTTGGCCATACCTCTTAGGCAGACATGGTCCTTGAATTGTTGAATAGAATCAGATTCCATAGTTGCATAATAAACTTGCCACCAAGGGATCACACAATAGCTATGTGAGCTGAGATAGCACTCAGCATAAATACCAAGAACACCATTAGGGGGAGGGAAATTGGTTGCCGGTTCAATTACACCATTCGGAGAAATGCCAACTATACCAAAAAGTGTCCAAATGTACCAGACAACATGTGGCACAGAGTTATCAGGCAGAGAGTAAACATCAGGCAGGGTAGCAACAGATAATGATGAGCAGAAGGACAGAGTGAATAGTTCTTTATGTTTCAATGGAAGTAGTGTTTCAAAATCCAGTTGTGGACTGGACTGCAACTGATCATGGTTTTGCACAAACATCTTGGCAAGTTTCCTTTAGCAGAAGAAACCCCTCAAGAAAACTGTAATGCGACACTCACAACCACTCTAAAATGGCAGCGGGTAGATCGAGAAATGCCATTGCAGCATTGTACTCTTTAAGTGCATTCTGAACAGTCTTGCAATATGTCTGTAAGGATTTGGCAATGTGTGTATGCATGCAATAGCCTGCATGGATGTTGACATTTAATTTGTGTAATTCCATGAGCCGAATGATGTCAAGGTGCTGTAGATTGTCAAGTGCATGGTGGTAATTCCTGTTTTGATATATTTGATGGTCTTGTGTCATCTGGTTCCCATCATCTTACAATGCCTATCTTCAGTTCCATGGCAGAAGCATCTGCAGAGAAAATGTTGACTCAATTGATTGCTTTACTATACACAGTATCAATCAAGTTTATGGATTTGTGAGAGCTGTGTTGAATATTTGGGTTCAGGAAGGAGAACATCCAATGGAGGGACAAAGCAATAGGAGGCAACATATTCAGGAACAATAACAAAGGTAGTTTCTTTCTAGGTGCTGTTACACAACCAATTAGTTCCAAAATTGATGAATGATATGATAACACTTACCATGTTTTCTTAAGTTTCCAAAAGATCACAATATATACAATTGCATGCACATCCCAGTCCCTCTCTTTACCGAGCATTGCAATATATGATGACTAGTCTGTATTACTAGGTACCTCTTTGTAGGGTCCGTGGGTCTGCACAGCTCTGCACAGGGTAGCATTCAAAGGTCCAGTCGCATAACTGATAAATAACTATAACTTACCTGAACCATATTATGCCCAAATAAGGAGAAAAAACAACCAGATCCAACCAGACTTTAAAACACTAGCCAAGAGTGGAGTTTGCTGATCTGAGGGTAAGCTGCAATCCAAATGACAGCTCATGGTCTATATTGGAGTCACTGCCAGAAGTGATTGGAACCACCTCTTCATGAGGCTGAACAATTAATTCTCTTCCAACTTCCATGTATGCCATGCCTCTTTCCTAAATGTACTAAAGCTGTACCACATAGACTGACTGGTCAGCCAACTCACAGTCAGACTGATCCCTCACAACCACCACAACACCTCTGACTTCAAAGACGACTCCGACAAGTCACGCCATGTTCAATGAGCACCTCTGAAATTCCTAAATGTGCTAAAGCCCAACCCCCAGTGAGACTGATCCCTCAAAATCATAGCGACACATCTGACTCTGAAGATGACTCAGATGAGTCTGGTGTGGATATCCCCACTCCTCGCCCTGCCTGCATAGACACCTTCACTGCTGACGCCTAAGTTGAGGCCTTACCTATTCAAGTGAGTTTTCAATGGAACAGTGTTGTTGTGCAGCATAAAGTCTCTCACAAGTTCCTAGATCTCCATAGAAGAGTATAACATATTCTGAGATGTCTGGAACCTCCAAGTCACAGGCATTGATTTCATCGGGATTTTCAATGCCACCCTGTCAGAGTAAGTCTTCAATAGTCTGTATATTTCCTGTTACTGGTGAGTTGCTGAGATCCATAGCATGTGCAGTCAGAATAAATGTTTTTGCTAAAGGTATGGCCTCAATTTCCTCTGGATCTTGGAGGCAGTCCTTGAACTGCAAGAAGTATGGAGGGCAAAAATGGATCAGATCAGAGAGAAATTTCCAAGTATTAAAGCAATCCGCTGCATTCTGCTGGTGAGCAGAACTATATAGCGAGATGAGTTTCTCCCAGTCTTTGAATCTTCCACTGCCCTGGGTTGGTTTTGCTTGCATTGGATTGAGTGCAGATGATTCCCACAGCTCTTGTGATCAGCACATGTCCTCCTTCTTAAGACCGTGCAGAAGTGGGAAGATGAGACCTGAGGTGAGGTGCTTCAAACTGTCCACTGATTTCTCCACCGTGTAACTTGTCGATTTTAGATCTACATCAAAGTTGTCATATGCATATGTAGCCAACAATATATGTCCTAACTCCTGAATAGCAAGGTGGAATTCAGAGGGCTTGCCAGTTGCCATAGAATTCAATATAAAGCAGAGTCACTGGTATATGCCAGTTAATTTTGGCCAAAATCTACAGTATGGGCTGGAGCGAGTGGGGGAATTGTTATAATTCCGTGTACATAACTTGCTAGGTGACGAACACAATATTAGCTCACATCTCTTGGGAAAATGAAGCAGATGTGGCTATTTCATACTTACCAAGATGGCCTCTTCAAATTTGTTTTGCGAACGGAGGCGAAGCCAGTTGGTTTCAGTATTGGGGGATTTGAAGCAAGTATGTTGGCGGGGGGCAGTGAGGCCGTTGAGGTGGTAGTATGGGAATCAAGGGAATAGCGTAATGGTGGCTGCTCCACTGCAGCCTCTAGAACGGAATGAAAAAAGACATAATCAGGTCTTTAGGCAAAGCTGAGACTTTGTGCATGATGAAAAATAGTTGTGAGTTCATCTGGGACATCATGACCTGGTATCATGTTTGGACAAAAATTTCTGCTTGAGATCAAATATGGTTGAACGAGAGGGGCTTCTACTGTCACAAGTGAGCCATGGAAGGGAGCTGTAATGCAGAAAAACAAGGGAGAATACAAGAGATTCAACATCATCCTGGCATGCTAATTGCAGACTGCGGTGACTATTGACGGAGGTCAATGCTGGAGTGCTGACAAAAGATGGATTTTCTTGCAGTGAGACATGAATTCGAGATGACGAATTGTGGTACTGCTGGGTGAGACCAAAATCAATGAGGAATTGGATGGTGTCCAGCAACTCTCCAATACCTGTAAGGATGTTGTGTGGTTTGATATCTCTATGGATGAGATCACACAAATGGATGTGTTTGAGCCAAGAGATCTATTTGGATCAGCAATGAGAGTCAAAGATGTGACACTGTTGAGTAACTCAAGTCGAGACTTATCATTTGAAGTCCAATCTTGGCGACTTGAGAGAAATTGAATATGTTGGCCGATTGCGAGAATAAAGTCTGTAGAGAGGGCCCAAGGTTCTTGAGTACCATAGCACGGTACCTTCTCTTCCAAACCAAATGGGTCATGGCACCCCAAACATTGTACCATTATGAAGTTTGTTGAGGATTTTATACTCGTGTTCTAGACACAAGATACTTCAAGTTCACCGCATGGCTCTAACTTTAACTTGATGGCAAAGTCTTCGCCAGTGAAGATGTCCTGTGAGTGATATACAGTTGCTGCATGGATAATGGGTGAAGTATACATTTGGGAGAAAATGGTGTCAGAACGAAGGGACTTACAGTTGGTGCCAGATCCTACTCTCTCCTTGATTCAATACCACCCATCTACACAGATGACTTCCATCTCCGACATGGTCAGTCAGAAATTTTTCTTTAAGATGAGTCGTCGAACAACTCAAACATTGAATCAAAGCTAAGGCAGCTGAGCATGCCTCCAATGTCCATGGAATTCCCACCACTCAACTTCACCCCTTCAGGCCTGAAGTTCTATAACTTCTGGGTTGTCACTGAAATGCCCTAAGTAAGTCTGTGATAAGTCGGCATGTGTCACACAAGTGTCAGCCGCTCACAAACAACAGTTATGTGAAGACATCCGAGGACAAGAGTCTGAGAGTCTAGACTGTAGGCTTAGTCTCTGAGCCTTCGACTTCAAGTTCTGATTCCTTCAGACTCCTGAGTCCTGAGTCGGGGGCAGTGACACAAACTGTACAAATGCTCTTGCAGCTGCAGAGATCTTGTGGGACTTTGATTGGGAGGACTGCTGATTGAATATCTCAAATGCAGCTGAATGCACTGCACATGAGCAGGTCTGAACATGGTACAGAGATATGTTCAGGGGCTCCAAATGTTCTATTCAGGATGTCGACTACGTCGACACTGCTCTTGGTTCCCACCTTCCAATCCCCCCTTCCAATGTCTGACTCGTACCAAGAGCAGAGCCACCGAAGCAAACAGTACTGCCAGTAGCCAGGACTGCCAGGACATCCTCCTTGTACATGCCAACGTGACGGACTCTGATCTGGAAGACTCTCCTATTACCCATGAGTAACATAAATACTAAGGAACATTTTTTTTTTTCACCCTCTCTTTTGAAAGTTCTGATTGCAGGTGAGCGTTTGTGAATACAGAAGAGTCAGGAAGACAGTGGAAGAGTCAGGAAGAAAGTACTTAGTGTTGGCATGTTGGAAAGTTTGTTATATAGATGGGCTGTGGCCATGACTGCTCTGATTCGTTCAATGCTGTACCAGATAGCTTTGTAAACACATGATTTTTGATGTAGTTCTCTTTTATATAAGTGCTTGGTTGACTCATTGTGTGCTTTTTGGTTTCTTTACAATATTATCCTTTGCTTACAATATGACTGTGCTCGTCATCAACTCAGATCAATGAACATGTGCCGCATCTCATGCAATGTGTATCAGGGTCCTATGACATATTTGAGTCAGAGGGTTCTGACCCAGAAAATTTGGTTGTATTTTCCCCGTCAATCCTTCTAGTGACCTAGTCTCACTGACACTTCTTTCTACTTGTCCTCATGCAACGTCGCCATCATGGCCGAGATGGTCCACCTGATTCTATGTCTGCATCTAGTGATTTAAAGTCCGGCCTGGTCTGGTCTTTTTAAATTTCCAGCAGGCAACCAGACGAGACCGGTGAAAAATAGATTCCAAATTATGCCAGACTGGACTGCAACCAATGGCAACTGGTCTGTAATGGTTGCGCACTGGTTTCAAGACCAGTTTGCCAAGAAACCAGTTTTGTGAGCCTGGCGCGTGACTTTTGTGCTTGGCAGTGGCTGTGATGGAGGTAGTACATACTCGTGCTGTTATTCTGAGCTAATAATTACATAGATCAGATAAGATCTGTTGGAGATATGAGCGTTTTAGAGTGCAACAAGAAATCCCGAGTTCATTGATCATTACATTGCGTGCAATCACATGACATTGGTGCCCTGACGGTAGCGAACCCTATTTAGGGGCTACATAGAGCTACCTTCTGAGCCATAGATCACGGGGATCAGTGCAATATCAGTGGAGTTATGCTACATCTCAAGCCAAAACATAGATCACAATATATAACTTACATTGTATGTTATCTTGTCGCCAATGATCTGGTCTGTATCTCTCCATTTCAACTGTGATATCAGACTTTACAATTTGTGTTTGCAGGCAATCAATAAGATTGAATCCCCAGAACTTTGCTGACTTCTTCTTTACTGCTGCCCCCGTGACATAAAAGACTCATATATACCTCAATGTACAAAAACACGTGAGCTTATTCTCAATGCTTTTGGGAAAATTTTCGCTGCCCTGTGAGCCAAACTTTTGGTCAGTACCAGTGATTCTCGTCTTGATCCCTTGCTCATTCATTCATCAGATGGCAGTAGGTGAAATATCTTTCACTGCCGACATTTGGTCCAGTGGAAGTTGTTACGCGAAGCGATAACGACTACCTTAATACTTAGACGAGGTACTCACGAAGAGACCAATCAAGTCTAATAGAAAGGGTAAGAGAAAGTCTCACTTGCGGACGGTCAAGTGGAGGAAGAGTTAGATAACGCTTGATTGCGTAGAACTAGCTAAGGAACACCATTGTGCTACTGGGGTATTTATAGTGGGTGCGAGAGGGCACGGACCAAGCGGTGTAAGTAGCAGTGAAAGAGAGGAAACCATATTGAGAAGTCGAGATAAAGAAAAAGGATGATACGAAGATACGACGAGATAAGAGATAGAAAGATAAAGAGATAAGACGAGGCGAAAGGGATTGACCAAGAGAAGTTGTTAGTCAATAGCTCGGTCGAGAAGGAAATGAGTATTGTTTACAAGATAAATGGAGAATGGTAGAACGTTGACAGAAAAAGATACGTCCACTCCTCTAAGTCCTTCGAAGTCGACAGCGATTGTAACAGAAGTCTTGACCTGTACATTGCTGTAACACCCACTAGATCAGACAAAACATGGAGTCTGGACCATTCAAGTTAGCATTCAAGTGTGCTCTGATTGCCTTCAATTATATTCCCAGTAGCCACACAGAAGTCGAACTTGCAAAAAAAGCTATTAGAATTAATCGACCGCACTAAGATCCCTCTTGACAAGGTAGTACAATGATTTGCATTCACCTTCGCTGCTTGAATACTTACACAAACATCACCAGATTGGTCATTTCATGATGGACAACACCTCACACAATGACTCCGCTATGTCAGAACTCTCAAGAATTCTACAGGAAGAACGAGAATTCACCTTAAATGCCACCGACCGACACATCTGTTGCTTACTGCATATCTACAACCTCTGCATCTAGCGCACACTGGACAAGTATATAAATCCTGACTTCGATGAGTGTCTGCAAGCATGGAGAAATTTGGCGGGATGCCTGATTGCAAAAGCAGAGTATGTCGAGGTGGTTCACAATGGTCCTATTGGACATGGAAGGGACATTGTATGTGCAATTCGTTCTTCTGTTCAGCGCTGTGCCAACTTCAAGCAATTGATTATCTCTGGCAATGAGCAAGAATGGTTTCTGCCCATGGTTGAGCTGCTCTGTGATGTCAAGACGTGCTGGGATTCAAGTTGTTATATGATCAACCGATTGTGAATGTCTTACTGATATGCCGTCAACTACTTCTTAGATGCTCCCTGAAACACCAACATTACAAACTGCAAGCTAGAACCCATGTACTGGGAACTTGAAGTTTTGCAGGACATGGAGATGATATTAGAGGTAGCAAACTATTATCAATATAACTCACCCACCTCAAAGGTCCCTGCTGAAGCTCAACATTGCATGTGTGGTGAGAGCACACTGTTACTAGGTGGTACCATTCCATCATTTGAAACATTCTTGGCTCAATGGACAAAACTGTCATCATCAGAAGCTTTTCTGCAATTTGCACTGTTTATCTCGGAGAGACTCAAGTCGGCCAAAACATACCACGATCATCTTGGATGGAGCAAAGTATATATTTTTGCCATGTGTGAGTAATATTGCTATGATATAACATTGTTGAGTTGTCTGAATCCTGTATCTTGAAAGTTGTTGATCCGTGTATCTGTATTGCATGGATTGAGAAACACTGGAAGACAGATGCGATCATTGCTACCAAGGCGAGAATTCATCAGAAGGTGAGCTATCACTAAATCAAACATCATGAGCCTTTGAATTATAGATATACATAGATGGAGGAATACCACATCAAATACCCACCTCAGACAGCCACCACTTTGCCTCAGTGTGTGCAGGTGCAGCCTCGCGCATTTATAACACTTGGTGCAAAGTATGGGCTTCCCCACATGACAATCTGTACAGAGAAACAAGGCGCACAGTCAATCAATCAAGAATATAAATCATACATTACTTCGACCCTTGCTCGGGGCGACACCCCACTCATCTTTTGGGAGCTGGAATGCCACCGGTATCCCACAATCTTTCAAATGGCAGTGGACTACCTCCCGGTCCAACCCTCTTTGGTCCCATGTGAATGAGCCTTCTCATCTAGCAGTTTGACCAATACAAAGCAATGCAACTGCATCAATCCCATCCTGATGGAAGCGTTACAAATTCTCAAATTCTCTCTGAACTTGAAGAAAGAGAGGCCGAATCTGAAATGATGGATGACCTCACAACAGGAGATGCTGCAAGATAAAGACAGCAGCCAGATCCTTGTCACTGCAGTACTGACACCTGGGGGGAGTGGAGCACATGGCATTGAGGAGGTACTGAAGGCTATTGAGGCTGAGGAGGGGGAGTTGTTGCCGGTCTAGTATCCTGATATCTACTAGTGTCGTCACTGTTGTGCAGAGTTCTTTGTCTCATTACTCATAACTTAGTATTTGTTGTTTGGATTTGTCACACTTGTATTGTTCGTTGAATCATTGACTCAGTCACTTCAGTTGGTTCAACTAAATCATCTCTGAGCTTCAAATATGTCTCATGCACACAAGACCATCACCCTGAATCACAACTTCCATGACTCTATTGCTGGGCGGAGCCCAGACAAGAACAACTTGAAACAACATACATGATCCTCTGCTTTTTCCTGCACTGCCGTTTGATGACTCACTCTGACGGTCAACCTGTCCAACTCACGTCTATAACCTGAAATACCCGTTACCCTTTTGAAGACCTCTTTCACGCATCAATACCTCCAAAAGTCTAATGCTCAATGGTGCCTCAAGGCTCAACCAGGCTTCCAAGTTCCAACCACATCATCATGACCATTCCAGCTGCCTACGAAAGAGTTGAGACTGATCAGTTTTATATCAGTTTTTTGAATTTTTCTGCAACTGGATCAGTGGCCATTTGAGTAGGAGGCAACTGGTAACTGCAGTCCGGTTGCAACCAGTGCAAGTTGTTACAGCTGGCCTGGGTAGGGTCTGTAGTAGACTTGAAGGCGAGGGCTAAGACGAAGGATAGGCCAAACAAGCGTAACACCTGGCGAAGCTGGAGAACTAAGTGTTCTTTCGAAGAAGAACTCATGAAGAGTCTCGTCACTCGAAGACTAGGCTAAGGGACACACCCGAGAAGGGCAGAGGACTGAGGGGACAAAGGACGAAGGTGTTTGAGGGTTCGCAGAGGATACTGAGTTGGATTTCAAGTAGCTCTAGCTTAAAGGAATACAAATGAGGAGACGAGTCCTTAAGTACTAAGAGATGGAAGGTGGTAGAACCGCAAGGAAAAGGACAAGTCATCCGCAGTATGGAATAACTCAGAAACTGCGGAGGTCTAGACTACATACTAGTAAGCGATGACAGACGAATGGCGTTATCATGAGTCAGAAGATAAGCATAGAGATAGGGAATCATCGGATCAACGATAGGAAGAAGTAGGAATGGGATTGGAGAAGAGCGGACCGTCAGTGATGTGAAGCAAGCGAAATCACCCGAGGTCTATGATATATTGTGAATACAAGGTAAAGGCAATAAGCGAAGGAAAAGGAGAGAGAAAAGAGATACATAGTGAGTCTGGGAGACAATCGTAACACAAGTCTGGTCCAGTTTTTTTTTCGGTCCTTGGACTGGACCTCGAGACACTAACCCTGAATAATTTCGACAACTTTGGGTGGGAACAAGAACTCATGTCTGATAAGGAGAACCAGGGCAACCGGGAGCTTGCACATGCTAGGTGCTGATGCCAGTGAAAAGGTAGAAGGTTGAAAATCTGGTAGCAAAGAGCTGGTATGGCCCTAGAAGCCTAAAAACGGAAAAAGGAGGAGGGGCATGCTAAAGGCAAAGGCAAAAGGGAGAGCAGAAAAGGCTCACCACCAGTAGAGGCAGAAGGTAAAGCTGTGGAAAGGAAGGGAGAAAAATCCTGTCCCAGGGAAACTGAGGACAAGACTGCCAACAGGTTGGAGACTTGGGATGAATCTGCAAAGTTGACACCCTCTGATGAAGGCAAACTCTAATTCAATAAGGACTATGGCACCTCAGCAAGAGACAAGGACTAGGGAGGAGGTATGTGTAGGTTAGAGGGAATCCAACCAGAACAAGACTTGCTTGTTCAGTTGCTGTATTCAAATATATATACTACTGACAGGTGCGCACAGACCAGCTTAGGGCTGGTCTGGACAAGCAGTGCTAACTAATAAGGTAAGTGTCTAATGAGTGCTACAAAGATAAAGGTACAGATCACTTGATGCTGACTAAGCTTGTCACGTGACTTGAGAAAGTTGAAAATGAAAGACAAAGTGTAACACTTATGTAAGCGGTCACATGATGCTGGCTAAGCAGGCCACATGACTGTTGAAAAGTTGAAAATGAAGAGATCGTAACATCCAATGCTTGCTCAAAAATCGAGTGGAGGTAAGAGAAGTGTGTCACTACCAGATCCAGTTGCTGGCGCAACTCCTTGATGCGGTCAAGGACAGATGCCAAAGGAGGCAGACTAGAAGGTGCTAGTGAATGAAAGGCCTTCGAGGAGCTAGGGGCCATTAAACAGGGCGGGAAAACAGTTTGGAGGACGATGCAATGTCATGGCCAGTAGGAGCGACATGGCTAGAGGGGTTTGGCACAATAGATGAAGTGGTAGGAGGAGCACCAGGGCAACCAAAAAGCTGAGTCATCCAAAACATCGGCATGTTCTTTCCCTTTTTGAGCCTTCTTCTTTGGTATATTTGCAGGAGAACCCGGACAAGAGGACTGAGCACGGACAGGTTTCGCCTACAGATGGACAAGGAGGGGATGACTGAGGGAGAAACTGAGGGAGCTCATCTGAAGAAGGATGGATGGCAAGGTGAGAGGAACGTCCGGCCCAAATACATTGAGCCATGCGGAAGAGTTTTGCATTCAAAGGCAAGGGAGAGTGATCCAGGGAGGGACCGGCAGAGCATATGGGGAAATAGAAGGGATTGACGGAACCATAGATGCAGGGTCCGAGGCAGGGGGTGGTAATTCAGTCAGCAGAAGTGTGACACCTGGTGTCTGTTGTTTGCGGCATAAGCTAGCCATCAAAAGAGGGAGTTGAAAGAAGGAAAAGACAATGAGGGTATGAAAGAGGAGACCAGCACTGAGCAAAGATGCAGAAATCAGAGCAATGTGAGATGACATGGAAGTGCTGGAGCCCTATATTGCGGCGGAGGACAAGAGACAAACACCTGATCAGTGGATGTTTGAGTCACAACATTGGGGCCTGAAAAGTGGCATCCTACTGATTGGTGGATGCCTAGCAATGTGTACTGTACTTACTGTCTCACATGCGAAATTACATCATGTTACACACAGACCTGTGCTGAAACAAGTTTAATACTTAGAGTGTGCAGTATGGAGATTTCACACAACTAAATTACAATATACAATTCCAAGGATAGCTTTGGCAAAGCCTTCCATATGCACTGAATGGACTGTCTAACATGCTGAAATAACATCCATTACAGGTTCCTTGGCATAAATGTACAGTATCATTCAGTTTTACCATCCATTACATGCAGTCCATGGCCGAAGCAAGTTTATTATTTAGAGTGTATAGTAGGCAGTTTTCACAAAAGTGAATTACAATGTGCAGTTATGCCGAGATAGCTTCAGCAGTCCATATGCACTGAATGGATTGTCTAACATGCTGAAAGAACCATTTATTACAGGTTCCTTGGCATAAATATACAGTATCATTCAGTTTTACAAAAATTCCCCTCATATTTATTCAATACTGTTATGATTGTCTTCTAGATTCTCTATGTATCTCTTTTCCCTTTCCTTTTTCTCTGCCTATCACCTTTACCTAGTATTTACATTGTATCATAGATCTCTAGCGATTTCACTCACTTCACATCGCTGAAGATCTGCAGCTCTCCTATCTTTGTTCCTGTTCTTTCCTATCGCTGTTCCGACATTTCTCTACCTCAATCTTATCTTCTGACTCATAATGATGACATTGCTTTCCATCATCGCTTACTGTACATCTAGACCTCCACAGCTTCTGACTCACTCTCTACTATGGATGACTCCCTCTTTCTATGTGATTCCATCACTTTCCATCCTGTAGTACTTACGACTCGTCTCCCTGTTTTGTATCACCTTAAGCTAGAGCTACTTGGAATACTATCTGAGTTCTTAGCTGTTCTCAAGTCCTTTCATTCCTTCACTCCCTCAGTTCCTCTGCCCTCTCCAGGTGTATTCCTTAGTTTTCAGCCTTAGTTTTCAGCCTTAGTCATCTCGCCAGATGTTATGCTTGCTCGATGAATCCTCAGCCTTTAGCTTCATCCCCACCTCCAAGTCTATAGCTGACCCTACCCAGGCCAGCTGTAACAAATACTCTAAGTGCAATTCCTGCTTTGGTAAAGGGATGTATGTGTAGGAGTGATATTCCGGCATGATTGAAAGTCACTTAGGGTCCTATAGAGGGCCTCCTCGCTGTTATCTCAGCATAATTGGAGTGACTGTGATTCAGTTTGATTAAATTCCACTAACATGTATTCAGTTATCTAAATGCAATTCTTACTTCGGCAGAGGAATGTATGTGTACAGTTGTGGACAAGCAAAGTCAACAAAAATAATGATAGAGTTTGTATGACACAGCAATACAATGAGACCACCTAAAAACTATATATCCGTACTAGTAGAAGTATAGAGAAGGCAATTACACAAGCTGATTACTCACCAATCAACAATCTTAATGAGGCCGACCAAAGGGGCTGAAAACTGTTCTCACAGAACGTGGATTTGATGTTTCGAGTCTCAAGATGAAATGCACACCAGTCTGTCCATTTGAGAGTAGTAACTGTTGTATAGCAAGACTTCTTAGCCAACAAAAGGACTTTGTTCATCAAGTCTTGATGCTCGAGAAGACCATCAATGATGCAGGTCATCTATGTATCTTCTTGCCGAAGTTCCATTGTGAAATTAACCCAATTGAAATGGTGTGTACTCATTTCACTTGATCCTACTAGCTAGTTAACATCTACAAGTACTGGGGTTGGTGTAAGTACTGATATCGCAAAGTATCAAAGCTGAATTGAAAACAGGTGTCGAGATCTTGGACTTGTGTCCTACTGAAGTTCTTTGCTGTTTCATCAACAGATCATTCCACTTTATGAGCACATATCATATTGGATTAACTGGGAAGGCAGCAGAGCAGAGACAACATCAGTCAGTGTTGAAGTGTGCGATGATGGCAATTGAGGCAGTAGTGGGGTGACTACATACTCAAAAGTTTCAAAAAATTCCTGCCAAAAATTTGGTGCAGCTAAAGGAGGCCCTGCTTGCTGCTATCTTGGCATAATTGGCCACTGTGATTCCATTTGATTACATTCCATTAGCATGTATTATTTTATCAAATTGAATCATACTATGCTGAGAAACTGGTGAGGAGAGCCAGCATAGGTTCCTGAATGACTGCCAAAGATGCTGAAACTCACTCCTACATACATATTCCTTTGCTGAAGCAAGAATTGCACTTAGAGTACTGAGTACATATGAGGGGAATTTTGTAAAACTCAACCACACTATAGAATTATGCTGAGAAAGCGGCGAGGAGAGCTACCATAGGACCAGGCTGAGTGACTGCCAATCATGCCAGAGCATGATACCCACACATACATTCTAATTTTTTGCCGAAACCTATCTACTACTTAGAGTGTATATAGGCATATTTCTCATAACTGAATAACATCAACATTGCATCGGTACATCAGTAATTTTACATGTTGCTAATTTTGGCTTATTATGGCTTTGGTCATCTTGCCAATTCTTCTGATGTCTAGCTGAACTAGCGAAATTATGTTAGCACCAGTAGATGGATAAGCTACATAGACCGTGTGCTTATCATATATAACTTCTAAAGATTCTTATTATACAATTCTGATAAGTCACGCAAGATCCAGAAGACGATTCCATGGAATTAGATGAAAATAGCTACAAAAACTTAAAAGACGTCTAAGCTACCAAATCAAGCATGTGATGGTCAGAATACTGGTTAACGTAGAATCCACGGTACAGGTCTAATGAATTCTCAGCTGAAACATGCTGAGGTACATACTCACTGCCAAAAATAGGTAGAATATGGACATTACGGATGATACTCTCGACTGCAACATACTCTCGACTGCAACAACAGCCAAGTGCTTCAAGCAGTCTGCGAGCCCCTAGGGGCCAACCATCCACATCCCCGTGGCTTCATCCGGCTTGTCAGCCAAACGATCAAACCATTGCACAAATGCACAAGAGTAAATATTACCGTTAGTGCCATAAAGAACAGAGAAAAGGCACAGTATATGTGCAACCTTCATGCCAAGCATGCCCTCGGTTTCAGGATCTGTGCTAATAAGCACGCAATCATATTGTGACTCTCTGCCATGCCAAAAAGGATTTGCATGGATTTTTTCCCGCCGCAAGCCATTTATTCCATAGGGATCACTTGGTGCCACGAACTTGAGGGGACAGATAAATAGGCTAGCAGACTCAGTGGAGATGAAGTTGAACTCGAGCTGCTGGGCTAAAAACTCTTCAATGAGGATAGGGAAGTTGGGAAGCCCGAGCTCAATAGCAATCCCAAATATTGTCTTTGCACAGCTGCGAGCTTGCAAAGAGGTGTGCGCAGCATCAGATATAATGGTCATAAAAGCAATGTACTACTTACCACTGAGTGCACCTACGTCCACTCCTTTCCAATTTAAATTACCAGGAGTCTGAGCAAGTTTGACATCTGAATGCACAAGCTCGAGTGACTCATCAACCGCTCTGGCCAACTCGTCTTCATCTTCATCTTGAGCAGGATCGTCATCCTGAATTGATTGGTCAGGAGCTGTAACGGCAGTAGAAACTGATGTTACAGAAGTGTACCATGGTCCGCAGAAGTCAGTGGCTTTGAAACAAAATAAAAACAGGGCTATACCATGACATACCTCCTTGCAATAACAGAGATAACATCCCACGAGCCTCAAAATCCACACGAGCAGTAGCTAGCTGGGAGAGACGCAAATTTGTTTGCAGCATTTGTCTGAGAGCATTGTGTTTGTTTGACCATCACCAGTGACTGCGGTGATGTGCTTTGATTCTGTTATTGAAGTCGACAAACCATTGGGTGCACCAAAAAGTCAGATCATAGACTTGTAATGAACAAGAGAGTGTTGGCAGAGAAGGGAAAATGCATCTGCACAGACCTCAACCTCCCAGAACACTTCATGGTAACGATGGAAACGAGAAACCAAGTTCCTGAGATTGCCCAGTGACTTCTCAGTGATTACATTACAACGGACAATGTAGCAAATCTCTAAAAATGTCTGCAATGCTCACACAATCTAAGGAACATGTCCTTCAATTGCTGGTAGATAGACCTAGTGTATTCAATGCGTTGAGGGGGGAACATGTACTATAGACACTGCACAAACTTACCTTCATCAGTGCTTTTGAATCATTGCCGGTCCATTGATTAAAGCCACAACTGTCTGGAAATCTGCGCAGTCCTGGAAATGGGAGAGTAATGGTAATATTGTCCACTAGACACTCCTTTGCGCCTACCTTGTCATATGTGAGCTCTAAGTACTTTTCAACACAACAGAGCCGGTCTCCATAGGGGAACCAATCACTAGAGTCTTTTGAAGGAGTGGGCGGAGGGGGCAGCATGGGATTCACAGGCTGTTGAGCCAGTTTTGTGGTGGTGGAGACTGTGACAACTAGTGTTTTGAGGTCCGGTCCTAAGACTGATGAAAAACCGATTTTTAACCTGACCGGACCAATAAAGACCGGTCCTGATTGGTCTGGTCCATCCTGATTTTGATTTACATCAGTCTTGGTCTTTTGATTTTCTCGAAATCAAAAGACTGAGCAAAAACCAGTTAAGACCGGTCTTTTGAGGTAGCCCCTATTGTCCCCTATTAGGTAGTATACTGACCGATTTATCCTGATTTTCCCACATTTTTACGATTTTATTTGAGATAGTTATGATAATTTCTCAAAGTACCTTCTCCAAAATGACATATGACTCGAGATCGGCCATATCTTGGCCGCATATGGGCATAATTACATAATCCGTGGCAGATAATGTAGCCACGTGACCCGGCTATCATCAGAACAGCCACCCCTAAGCGCCGATCTCAGGCTATTCTATTCTCAGAAATAGGTTTTCTAAGTAGATATACTCGAGAATGACATGTAATCTTAAATCAATCATATCTCAATGACCCCTGCACCGATTTGGATGAAGAAAATATGGGCCAGAAGCTGGGAATCGGTAGTAGTTTTCAGACCCCTAACAGCCGGTTAATAACCATAACTGGACCGGCAAAAGACCGACAAAGACCGAATAATCAGTTTTTTTGCGGTCTTGGTCCAGTTTTTCCATATTAGGAAATTCCCAGGACCAGTTATGGTCTCGGTCTTGCCCAAATAAGGCAAAAGACTGGACTGGACCGGACCTTAAAACACTAGTGACAACAAGTCAAAAGTGAATCTTTGCATGGCTGAGCAATGCCATTTCAAGCCTGCGTCTGTTTTAAACCATTCAATGGCTGTAGTCTGCATAGGGACACGGAATCCGACTAGCAGCAAATACTCATCAGGATGGGCAGGGATAAGACATAGGTAGTGATTTAAAGGCTGGTCTGGTCCGGTTTTTTGCCTAATTTGGGAAAGACTGAGACTGAACCAGTCCTGGGAATTTCCTGATATAGAAAAAACTGGACAAAGACCGACAAAAACTGATGTTTCAGTCTTTGTTGGTCTTTTGCTGGTTTGGTCATGGTTCATAACCGGCCTTCAGGGGTGTGAAAAATACTACGGAATCCTGGCGTCCTGCCCATATTTTTTTCATCTACATCAGTTCGGGGGCCGTTGAGATATGATCAATTTAAGAATGCATGTCATTCTCGAGTTTATCTACTTAGAAAACCTATTTCTGAGAATAGAATAGTGTGAGATTGGCGCTTAGGAGTGGCTGTACCGATGATAGCTGGGTCATGTGGCTACATTATCCGCCACGAATTATGTAATTCTGCCCATATTTGGCCAAGATATGGCCAATCTCGAGTCATATGTCATTTTGGAGAAGGTATTGTGAGAAATGGTCATAACTATCTCAAATAAAATCGTACAAATGTGGGAAAATCAGGGAAAATCCTCATATATACTCCCAAATAGGGGGAAATAGGGGCTACCTCAAAAGACCGGTCTTAACCGGTCCTGGTCGGTTTTTTGAATTTTTTGAAAATCAAAAGACTGAGACTGGACTTAATAAAACCTAGCAAGACTGAACCACTTAGGTCCGGTCTTGGTTAGTCCGGTTCGGTTACAAATTGGTCTTTTATCGGTCTTAAGACTGGACTTTCAAACACTAGACATAGGTGGTCAAAGTCAGGTGCTGAGGCTAGTGGCTGTCTTGCCAAGGAAGAAAGAAGGTTAGAATGGCGCGCCACACACAAAATTTGTCTTACATACACTTTTTTTTTGGCACCACACCATTCACCCGTCTTGTGTACCTCGTACAGATTTTTTTCGCTTGCCTTCCTCATGTCTCAACCTACCACTTGTCAGAAAAATGTCAATCAGCAGCCCTCAAAGCACACTCAAACTTCTTTGGTGCAGTGCATGGGCAGCAGTGCTCACAATAAGTATATTAACATGGACCTTCTGCTGGGAGCCACAACCAACAACGAGTGGTGATGGCTCTTTCTCTCAACACTCGCCATTTGATTAGTACTGTAATACGAGAATCCATGGAGTGTCCCGGATGAACATTTTTAGTAATGTTGCAAAGAGTATGGGATACCAGTGTATACAAGTTGACTGTTCTGCACACAGTCGAGATTGGGGGGCCAGTTTATTATATTGTAAGTTGAGCCTGAGTATAATTACACATGAGTCTGACTCGGACACCTCACATACAGTCAAAGCAAGCACTCATGAATTGGCGAGTGGGCTTTGCCTCTGCTGCCATTGTCGCAATCACTTCCTTCTTTGCCAATGACCCAAAGTTTGTTGATCCTGAAAGCTGTGTAGAATTTGCAATGGCAATGCTAGAGAACCAACAGTTCTTGTTTAGTGATCACAGGGAATTAGATCCCAAGATACATCTAAGTCACAGTCATTCAATGATTTACTCGTCAGTTAGCTGACTCCCTATTTCGTACTGCGTTCTTGAAAGGCATGGAAAGGGATCTGGAAGTTGCCATTTCTCCTCCAGATGTTTGCACACCATTTCAACTATGCTCAAGGTCGCATTGACATCTCAGAGTTGCTGTTCGAGCAATATGGACTTGGACCAAGAGGAGCGCTCGCACTTGCATCTGCTCCAGTGAATCATAATTTCTGGCCCTTAAAGTTGTTTTAAAATTTAAACACTTTAGGTTGCCCGTTTTCTTACTCTAGTCTCATGATGAACAACCAGGTCAGATTCACACCAGCCAAATCACTGGATGTGTGGTCAAGTTACATTCTGAAAGGAGCCCACTGGTAGTACAAATTCAATGAAGGAGTCTGGGGTGCATCCATGCATTACTACCTCAAGCTGATCACCCGCTTGTCTGATTAACAACTCCAGGCCATTGTGGACAATTCCCAGTAGTTCGTCAAGACTGTTCGGGCTCTTCTCTGCTGGACAATTGACCCCGCCATCATTGAATGACGAGAATGATGATCTATTTGCATTCCACTAGGCTAACTCAGACCGCTTGTGTTGGGCTCCACTCATCTGGATCGTCAAGCCACTATCTTTTTATATCTACATTCTCTTTTTTTTTTCCTGCTCTGCCTGGCTTGTGTCCCGCCTCTGAGTTGCTTGGATTGTTGGGCCACTGTCTTTTTATATCTATGTTCTCTTTTTTTGGTCTTGCTCTGCCTATGTTACTTGCCTGGATTGTCGGACTCGAGCCATCATCTCGTTCACTTTTCTCTACCACTCTGGCACTGCCCGCGTTTCTCTGGACTTGCCTCGATAATTATATCCACATTCTCTTTTTCAACTTGTTGCTATTCAGTCTGTCATTTTAATTCCTTGCTTGCTACTTCCTTCAAGTCCCCTTCAAATGATCAGTCCACACTGTCATTAATAATCATGTTTTGTATATTTTTTCAAATGCAGCATTTGGTTTGATTATTGAAAACATGTATAAGAATCATAAGATGAGAAGTAACAAAAGAAGGACTGGATTGTCTTGCAAGAACAATAAGACGCCAAGCCACAAAAGAATTACACTGTCGAGAGTGTCTAATGAGATATTTTTCTCGTCATGTCTTGCCATGCTTCGCAGATTTAAGAAGCCAACAAAGCCAAAAGTGATGTGCATGAGATATAAGCAATCTCAACCTCCATGTTGATAAATTCTAAATATATTGATATCAAAGTCAAATCTTGATGGAAAAATATGCTAAAATTATGGAAAAATCAGGGGGATGTAGGGGATATAGGGGCGCAAATAGCACAGCCACTGTAAGCAGTTATGACTGGTTATGACTGGTTTTTGTCCGGTTTTAAAATTTTCGAGATTTCTGTAACCTTAACTGCAACATATCTGTATTTGGGCATAACCAAACCTCTTTAAGTGGTTACAAGCAGTCATGATTCTGTTAAGTTATGGTTTTTCATTAGTTATGTGACTGGACTTTAAAACACTACTGATCACTCCAATTGGCTGATTGGGAACATGCCAAATTTTTGATTGTTGGCCGATCAGTCAACTATCTACTGCAGGTATACCTAGACCATTGGCCAGTTGGCAAGATGCTAAGTTCCAGTTGCATTGGCCAACTGGCAGTTTGCCGAGATTTTCACTCTATTGGCTGATGTTGATTGGCCAGTCAATTGCAGCAATTTGGCACATTGGCTGGCTGGTCATTTGTGGAAAAAATGTACTGCATTATGTGAAGTAGTGAATTTTGTATTCCCCAACTGGAAATTAAAATTTCTACCAGATTTTGGCCATATTGGCAAGGGTATTGGCCCATTTCAGTTCTCCTAACTTTTTTTTTCCAGGAAACACATTGTAATATTTGACCAAAGCAGCCACATGCTTGTTGTCAGAGCTTACCAAGCCTGATTGACTCCTCATGCAAATAGAAAGAACATTGCTGGAAGACTCTGTGCTTTTATCACCTGCTCCTTCAATAAGTTTCATTTTGTCTTCTGAGTTCTGGGTGGCTTTCTGCCTTTCATTTTCTATCCACCACCTTTATCCAGGCCCTTTTAACTTAATGCTGAAAGCCTGACTGGTTATTGGGGAGCTTAGCATCATTGTTGAGCTTCCTGTGGGTGCACTCTTGATTAGTTAATATCATATGTCGTGACTAATGTTACAATTCAACATTATTGTGTCTGCCAGCTAGCTGCATCTACAAATCAGAGCTGGCTCTGAATCAGAGTCTATCAATGGATGGAGTTATGTTTCCAGTGGATATAGCTCACTGGCAGGCTGAGATAGGCTCCCAGGCCAGCCCCAACCTCAGCCTGCCAGTGAGTCTGGTGGCTTAAATGATAGATCTTTCAAGTTTTGTTATCTTCTTTCTTTTATTATCTGTGGTGATCATGGTGGTCTTATAGCACCTTCCACTGATAACACACTGGAGCTTCAACAACTTCAAATGGCAGTGACTGCCAGTGGGCCACAGTCCAGCCTCCACTTTTGTGGATGGTAAGTCATTGATTTTCTCAACATTGTGACTTTTCAAGTTCATATCTAGAATTGCTTGTTTTTGTTACAGTTGCATTTATTGATGACCTCAGCTCAGCACATGCATCTAACTGGATGATGCTATTCAAACAATCTGCTGGGGTACTTTGCAGCAGCCTTCATGACAGAAGGTTCACTACAACCACACCCTTCAAAGAGCCTGTTATGATAGAGACTGTGATGTCATAGGATGGTTATTTCCCTGATTCATTGGAGTATGGTAAGTACATTTCTAGTGGTAGATTTCACCACCAACTTACTATTTGGTGCTAGTTCAAGTAATCCTACCTAGTGCCACTAGAAATTTGACAGCATACACCCTGGGTATCTGTCTGATTCCACTTTTAAGGCTTGTCTTGTCAAAGAGCTCAAGGGGGTCACAAGAATCCTACTCAAGCTGTGGTCAAATATTTGAGCTGCTGTCAACTCATAGAATAATGGACATGTCAACTAGAGTGCTCTATGAATTGTTATTGTTAGATTACATGATTATAATTTCTGGAACAAATAATTACCTCCCAAAACTTCAAAGCCTGGTCTGAGCCTTCTTTCCAGAGATGGATGGTGGCCTGTTTTGTACAGGTCTTTGTATTTTTTACTGAACATTTTGTGTAGACTGGCAATCAGTCACTGACTCACTATGTGATGCAGTTCCCAACTGACATCCCAAACTTCTTCAAGTTCTCCAGTACTACAAATTGGTCTTTGCAGGTGGGGTCATTGCTAAAGATTGATTGGGCGATTACATTCTGGATGGCAGTCTTGTCCTTGCCCAATGGTTGCTCTGTGGTTGTGGTGTGGTCTGCCTTGTTCTATGAGAAGAGGACTGCACAATCAGCACTGTGTTCCTTCTGTCAAGCGACCAGTTTGATGGCTGGAAGATCCATTGATGACTTGGAGGACCTGTGGGCGATCCAGGCTGAGCATCATCATGAAAGGTGTACTGGCATGATAAAGTTTGGGCTCCATCCAAATTTAAATTTCAGGGTAACATCAACTCTTCCATGCTCTTCCAGGTCCATTTTCAGAACTAGTCAGAAGCTGTCAGAAGGCCCTCTGACTCATCTGTGAGTTTGGCTTAATACAGCCCCTTTCTTGATAGGGGCACATTCCTGTTTGTTCTGACAAATTACATAAGCAAGAAGTGCACCCATTGCAGCCACTACTTCTACAACATTTCTATTTTGGGAATCTTACTCAATTAAATGTTTTCTCCTCATTCCCCTGCTTTTCCCTTTGGATACAGATACATTATAGAAACAAGTAGTCACAAAATCCCAGCGATACAAGTCTTTTGATTGGTCAATGTTGGCCAAGTTCAGAAATTGAAAGCCCAAAAAGGAAAGTTATTATTCCTTTTTGGTATCACCACATATGTTGTAGCCCCTGTTTTGTGATCCTAATGGTGTGACAATCTAATCAATCTGATCTAATCTGGATGAGCTAAAAGCAAATGGTTCATGAAATATCAACAAAAATGTGGCTGTGTCACTCCAAAAGTCTTAGCTCCTATTTGCCCCTATTTTTGCGATGACCACAGTTTCCAGGCCTGATCCGGCTTGAGTGGGAGCCTATCTGTACAATTAATTCCATACATTTTTAACCCTGTGCTGAAATAAAATCATTCCCTTGCATGAAAATACAAGTCAGTTTGTTACCTCGTCATATGCATTCCATATGGCAGATGGAACAGCCACCAAGGAGAAAAACTGGTCACTGGTAACCAAGCTGAAGTGTAACTCACTGTTTGCCAAGTTGCCACATAAGTATCTATGTTTAGTATATAGTCTAGTATGGACTGATCTGTGTCCCAGGCCAGGAATTTGATCCTTGCCCTGCTGGCCTCTATAAGAGCAATGTGATCCAGCTTGTCGTCAATGAAATCCTTTTGTAGGAAAAAGAGGATGAAGATATTAAATGGAAGGAGTACTATGATCTGTTTCCACCGGTTGCATCGAGACCAATGCAAGATCAGGAGTGGCGGAGAACCCCATTTGGGAGGATCAAATGGTAAGGTTGTACTTGAGGGTGGGTGATATACAAAAGGTGCCAGCTGATAGGGAGTGAATCCAGTGCAGGCTGGACAACTCTACTGAAGTTGGTCAGTGAAAACCAAAATAAAATAGATTGGGTGTGCACTCAACAAGCCTAAGTGAACTACTGGCAAGCGTGAATCTATCTATTCTAAAGAGGATGAGTACAAGAGTGTCTACAAGCAACATATCAAGACTCTCGACTACTTTGACAAGCAGACACAGAAGCAAGGCATCTGGCTGAGGATCCTAAGGTCGTGTCCAGTAGTGTAATATTTCACTTCGCCTATGCTACATTCGGCTGTTTGGACTTGCATGCCTGCTTAGTCAATCGCTTAACATATTTGCTGACTTATCTCCTGGGCGGTGTTCGGAATGAGTTTTGCCCTTCCTTCCCACACCCCCCCAACATGCCCTTAGGCAGCGATTCGAATGGATCGTCTCGATCCCTACGATCAAGAGGAGCCACAGCTTTGGAGCCCAACAATCGTACTTGACGCAAGCAGAATACCCCACGAACTATGTGGACTCAGGACGAAACCGCTGAGTTGATCCATCTCCTTTGTGGTCACCAGGCGTCAGCAGGCGACAACAACTTCAAAGATGAGACATTTAATCAGGTCGCTGTAGCAATCAACGCAAAATTCACCTCTCAGAAGGTTCTGAAAAACAGCCGTTCTTGTTCCTCAAAACTCACCAACATATCTGATCTATTTTCATCGCTTCCGTGGGAATAATCACTGACTCCTGCTATAGCTGAAGGCCGATTACAACGTCGTCAGAGATATCAAGTCAGCGTCTGGATTTCACTATGACGATGAGAAGGGGGCGATTGTCGATGAAGCCACCGAAGATGCATAGGAAGGATTTTGCCATGTAGGTTCCTCATGATTCAAGATCTATCCCAGTGCACTGATTCACATCCACTGGCAGTCCCATCCTGGCGCATCGAAATTCAAGTACAACAGTGCAACCGGGGCTGCCGCGGCTTGGCCATTTTGGACAGAAATGGTCACGTTGATGCCGAATCGCACAAAGGAAGCGCACACATATTATCCCACACAATCAAGGTCCCGCAAGTGTGCTGGGAAGAAAGCTGCCACCGTTACTACCACACCCAGCGGGCCTTCGCTACCAGGCCCCTCCAAGTCGGCCCCCTCCACCTTCACCACGACCGATGCCGATGCCGTGACTCGGACCAATCGCAGCTTGGAAGATGTCGCCATGGATGACGCCACACCCAATCCAACTGGCGTTGATCCCAATCTTGTGAAGCCCTCCACACCGTCTACATATTTGTCACACCCCTCCCCGTCAGCTTCCGGTATGGGCTCAACTGCTGCATCTGACAATCATAGTGGCAAGCGCTCTCGCCCTTTGTCTGTCACGGCTCAGGCGCAAGTGGAGGGAAGTGATGCCATGAGACGGCTTGCGAATGCGCTGGAATTGATGCTCGAATCAGACCGTGATCAAAAACCCTCGACAGAGCCTACTAGTAGTACTACCGCCGTGACTCAGGCAGTAGCTGGTCCTAGTAACTTGACCGCCATTGCTCAGAATTCTAGCATCATCGATCAAGCCGGCGACATCCTCGTGTCGCTCTCCCTCCCCCCGGATCAAACCAACTCCATCTCTACTTACATGTGGAACCCGGTGAACATCGACAACGTCCAGTTTTTTATCAAGTTCAATCAAGAATCGCGTGACTATTGGATCAAAGAAGTGTTGAATGAAATCTGGGTGGCTAGGGCGAAGAGGGCACAGATCGAGTAAGTACTAGAAGTCGTTCATCGCGTAACCACTGGCATGTATGTTGCACGTTATTGCCATTTCAAGATGGTGCCGCTAGGCTATGCTGACACGACTGGGTCACACTAGGTTTCTGATACGAAAGGCATTGCAATATGTACTAACGTTGTACTAGGAATCGGAATCTAGTTTGGCACATGTCGTCCTCGTCCTATCGCCTCGCAGCGATAATCCGCCCACATCGCCTCGGCGATCTGATCTCGTCGATCCAGTGCTCTATGCCTCTCGGCTCCATCAGGTGGACCCTCTCCAAATACCCCGAGGACCGTCGCTTCATCATCCTCAGCGGCCTGCTCCAAATGGTGAGCGTGAAACTCCGGTGCGAAGAACACTTCCGGATCAAGGTCTTGAATGAAATTGTGAACTTGAATAGCACAAAGCGCTGCCGGAATGCGCGCTTGTGTATCCAAATCATATTCAGGAGGAATGGTGAGTATCCTCCACTGACGCTTTACCACTCCAAATGCCCGCTCGATCATGTTGCGAAGTCCGGCGTGGCGAAGATTAAATAGCTCTTCTTTATTCTTCGGCCTAGAATTGATAGGTCACGGTAAGTATTTTTATTTCCTCGTCGAAAGCAAGAACTTGAACTAACTGAAGGTTCGCTTGACGCCACTCTTTTAAGTGGTAGCGAGTGCCTCTGTAAGGAACCAGAAGCGCATCTGACCCGCCGAATCCAGCATCAGCAAGAAGGTATTTCCCCTGCGGCATTCGGAGATCGTTCTGGTGCGCGCTGTGCCATAGCGTTGCATCTGCGCTTGCACCATCCCAACCAGTCAACGCGTACGTGAACACAAGTTCAAAGTCGCACACAAACAAACAGTTTTGGGACAGATAACCCTTGCGGTTCCTCATATTGGGATGCTCCTCGATCAGCACGAACGCATGAATGTGTGTTCCGTCTATCACCCCAATACACTCTGAGAAGCACCGGAACCGTGGATCACCAGTTATCTTTGGTGAGATCGGTGTATTTGTGGTTGGAAATTTGACATATCGTGTGTAGAACGGGGCCGATGAAAAGAATTCGAATTGTTCGAGGAAGTACCTGCCAGTGCCAGGGGTTTCAAGTTCAAGTTCACTGTGTGATCAAGACGTACAACTTTCAATACACACCTGTTTATTGTCGTTGGTGAGTGTTGGAACCTCTCAGCGACCTGACGTGAACCCAAGCCAGTCACACAGGTATAGAGAAATATTGCAAGTTGTTGTTCCACGGAAATCCCATGACGCGATCGCTTGAACCCCTGCTCGACCAGTACCTCAACAAGTGCCTCAAACACCTCAAGTTTAACCCCCAAACAAATTTTGATCTGGTCTTCATGACCATTCAAGAGCTCGAGCACCCACGCCTCGCCGGTCAGGATGGAGGTGTGGTGGGGGATCTTTTCGGCACAGGACATAAAGAGTAGTTGAAAATAATGAGCAGCTTGACACACGATCATGGCAATGAGGATGTTGCGTCGCTCGCGACAGCGCAGCATAACCTGAGCTTCGAGATCCATGAGTGGGGGGGTGGGGGGGTGGGAGACCCTGAGAGCCGGTGTGCGGACTTCTTAAGTGACTGAGTAAGCAGGCACACGCAAGTTCACATAGCCAAATATAGTGTAGGCGAAGTGAAATATTGAACAGATTGCACTACTGGACACGGCCTAAAGGAAGTCTTTGACAATGGAAAGTAAGGCAAACAACTTATTACTGATTAATTGATTGATGACATTGGCTGATTTGAGTGCAGGTTGAGTGCAGGTGTCAACGACAGTAAACAAAGTGCCAATATGATTGCAATTACTGATGATCTCATCAAGGAATTTGGGGGGAATAGTGGACTGACTAAGGAGCCTATTGAGGAGAAGGAGCAGAGCGGGTGGTGGTTGAAGTCTGAGGAAAAAATTCAGTCAGATTGGGATGTCAAGATTGATGTGGAGTAGTAGGTGCAGTATAGGATCTATGGAGTCAGATTGGAATGATGTTGAGGTTGATGTGGAGTAGTAGGTACAGTACAGGATCTATGGACCATGGTAGTATTGTTGGTGGTGTAGTAAACTGTAAACCTGGTAGCTCACTGGTGCTATATAGTGCTACATATGGTCTACTACACTCACTACAGAATGCTACTGAGTCACTGGTTATACCAATATATCGACATCAAGGTCAAGATTGGTCAGATCTCACCCGGATATGGACGGATTTACATTATTATTAGCTCTAAAATTAGATAGGGGCTATATCCACATTCGGTACAGCCACCGCTAAGCCCCCCGATCGCTTGCGGACTGTGTTCTGATTGATCTTTCAAGCTGTCTAAAGAGCCATATTGCATTAAATCTTAAAATAATCATATCTCCATCGCGTGTGAACCGATTTACATAAAAAAAATATCAGTAGAAAGCTAAAAGTGTGTTCTAATTTTGGACTATACAAAGGCCAGTTTTGGACCGCAACCGGACCGGTAAAAGACCGAAAAAGACCGATTGTCATTGTGGCAGAGATGTTGGTTGATGTGCATGAGTCATGATTGTATTTTAGTGAACAACTATCAGTGTGAAGGAAAATGGTGCAATGTTTCCTTTTTAACAAGCTTCATCTTGCCAGTGTAAGCTGGGATATTAGGCTTGTAGAGGGCATGTCTTGTCCTTATATTTTTTAGAGAACAGAGTCACTGTTTGAATTGATATATTTGTTAAATGCAATACCTCAATACCACTACCACTAGGCCTGAGTGTGTCTAGCACATCAATACAAAGATAACAATTAGAGTAAACTAGATGTTAATGGGATTCTAACCAGGACAAGACTGCCAGTAGCCTGTTCTATTTAATAGCTGTATTCACTTGATATTAGACAGGAGCAGGGGTATGGGTAAACCGTGGGGGTCAGGTCCAGGTACCAAACAGGTACAAGAATTGTATGCAAAGGATCCATGCCTAATTGATCCGTATCCATAGCTCGACCCGTACTAATTTAAGCATGTGATTTGTAACTCTAGGGGCTCAGCCACATAGACTACTGCAATTTGTTGTTGGCTTGTTGTGTACTAATTTACTCACCTTTTGGCCTAGCCCAGGGAGTCCTCCATCCTCGCCAAGCTACCTCCATTGATGTTGAGCGGCTGTTCAGCTGTGGTCAGCTCCTCCTTTCCCACGTCTGATTGTGTTTATTGGTCCAATCTACACGTGCTCTTTTGTGCCTCGGTGCATGGAGTTTATTGAGCCATGTGAACAAAAAAGGGTTGGGATGTCTTGATCGGGTAATGATTTTCTGCCAGTGACCTACTGTCAGGGTCAAGGAAAATAGTGCAAGGTTTCCTTCTTCACAATTCTCCAAGATGAGGGGTTGCATGAATTTGCTGTCTATGTATTCCACCATAACCAGAATGATCACCTGGTGCATGAAATGTTGCAACTGCTGACTTGAATGAATATGCTATTTGGATAATTTTGAGGAGGTGGATCAGCTTGTTAATAAATAAACTTGATTCATCCATTAAACCTTTTAAGGATAATATTTATAAAATCTAAATATATCAAACAAAGCCAAAGCTTGTGCGATACACCTAGCTCTAAAGTAGGTCAACTTAGATGACTTTTGATTGGTAGTCAACATCTGATCTAACAGCTATATATACAATATATTCATAAGTCAAGGATGGATTATTTAAATGGTACTTACTTTCAGGGATGGAGAGAAATCCAATTAAACTAACACCATCACTGTGTGCACAGCATATATTGTTATAAATGTTGCCAGTGGAAATATAGATGGAATAGTATTCATTGTTTCCAGTTGCCATAGAGACAGTTGTTTTGTCAGAGCCCAATATAATTGGAATGAACATGGCCCCATGATTTTCTGAATCTTGGAATAACTCATTCTGTATTTCAAACAATATGAGTATTGAAAAATTTGCCATTAAATAGTCCTGACAGCTTTCCTACATCAGAATCTTCTGAACTCTCTCATGACTCTCATCCACTGTCTCCTTCACTACCGAGCACATATTTAGACACTTCTCATCAATTTGCACCCAATACATTACAACACTGTTGTTCTAGTAGTGCAACCACTATCAATCCCACTCTAGTCCTCCGTTCAGCCTTCTTCACCTCCTCAATCACTAGCACGGGCACTACTGACCCTTCTGGACTCAAAACATACCCAGAATCTCCTGAATCCTCTGCACCCCCCACTTTCGTAATCTCACCCAACCCCAGTCTCTATTTGGCTCCATGTCACCTACTTCACCTACCCCCTCCTCACTTGTGTTCTACAAAACCATCCCCAACTATCAGCATTGCACCCCCAGCTCAGCCAACCATGTCAGAAAATCCACCTGTCGCTGACCTGGATTACCTGATATATCCACCCATCTTGATGACAAACCACCACCACATGGTGATCAATATGACATTGTTTTGTCTATTGAAGCCTATCACGAAGCTGTTAGAGAAATAGCACAAGCTGAACACGAGCTACTTACACACCAGCAACAGATTGCTGCCACTTCCTGAGATCCGCCAGGTCTGACAATCACAAAGCAACCTTGGCCAGCAGCAATTACTACAATAGAAACTTCAGAGGTGACTTCCAGTTCCTGTGAGCATAACCTTATCTGTAACTATTCCTGAATCCCACTAAGGTCTGTCTGAGTCATTCACACAACAATCTTGGCTGACCACAATGACTACCATGGAGTTTTCAGAAGTAAATTCCACTTCTAGTAGATATTATGGTTTCTGCTTATGTCAAGCCCATTGTCCATGTCTCCTATAACCATGAATCCTTCTGGTTCAACCATCATTGTCTATGGTCACTAGTCACACAATGTGGCTGTGTAACCCTGTAATTTTTATTTTTATTAGTTAGATGTGGCTGTGCTAAAGTATATGAGATATGCTTGAATCAACAAGTACTGTGCATTTTCCCATAATAAGCACATCAAAGTAAAGTTGTCTATTAGGTGCAGCAAGTAACTTGGTTACAATGTATCTATATATGTTAGATCATATGTAAGTTGAGACACATTCAGAAATAATAATATAAATGATTTATGTAACAGATATGATACTATCTATAGA
>JBBPPW010000029.1:0-41769 GCA_038092215.1 Leccinum broughii | reverse complement strand
CTGGCTGGAATTTTAATTCTATAAGGTTTCAAACTTGTTCTGCTGAATACCAAAGGTGTAGTAATGTTAGGAGTGTATATTTGGATATATCCATCAGTTTATTGGCTCTAGAACCCATCCCAATCAGTCTAAAACATATTTTCAACATTTTCATATATATATAATGTGTGGAAATGCATATATTGTCAGGGCAATGTTCATATGCTCTAGGCCTCCTAGAAATACACCCCCCATGATTTTACTCCATTTATAAAATTTAAATTGGAGATGTGGTAAATGATTCAATTCTATGGAGATTTGGTAAGCTTTCTCTGGTCAGCTCATACATGCATGCAGCCCACTCACACTCAAATTTCAAAACATCAGCCATGTCGCACATTGCATGTTGACTCGCAGGAGAAGCCTTACTCAAAGCCCTAGAGATAGATGAGTACCAAGGATCATGATTAGATACAAGCCTTACGATTCTGCGAGCTTGGGATTCTGTTGCATCAATTGGAACTGCATTGACGACGATTCATTAAAGGCGGTTTGCATCCACTTAGGTTCGAGTCCATTCAACACGGTAGTACTGTGGGAATTGGCTTTCGCCACTACCCACTAAAACCCCTGAGTGGGTTTGGCGGGGGTTCGAACCCGCGACTCAACAGAGCCGGGGGACGTGGCACCCACCTGGCTACGCATCCCCCTAGTACCAGTTTCATTATATACCTCTTTTGAGCCAGGAGTCGACGAAACGGGCAGCAGATTCATCGCACGCTGTTTCATTGTTGAGCTGAGTCTCAACTGTTACAGATTATACCATTTCCACCCCTACTCACGACCTAGACACTGCCAGCACTAACCACCATGTGTAATATACTTATATACACCCTATACATACTTCTAGATACTCAGAACGCTGCGCTTTAGACCTTTGAAAAACGCCCGAACATGTTCGTAGTATGTTCGTACACTAGTAGCTACACAGCCACCCCATGCTGGACATACCCTGCCATCATCTAGAACTACTACGTCAGTACATGCACCCTCCTCATGTAGTACACACACCAGTAGCACGGACCATGTAGCCTAAGTATATAAGCATGAATACAGCCAACAGAACAAGCTAGTCTTGTTCTCGTTGGATTCCCTCTGACGACGACTGTCCCCATACCATCTTGTATTTAGTGTTAGGTGTGCCAGACGCTGTACAGCAGTCATAGGTCGCCTTCAATCTCTCTCTCTTTTAAGCCACATTTCCTCTTCAATATATCTTTGAAAGTCAAGCACAGCCTGTATCCCTTGGTGAGTTTTTGCATCTTGAAGCCAATCAGGAATCATATCTGGGATTTCACCATCCTTTAATCCCACATCTTGCCAGATTTCATCATCAACATCCAAACTCCAAACTCTCTCCTTTGGAATCTGCACTGGTGGTATTGATCCTTCTGGTGCAGCACAGCAATGCCAGGTTCCTGACGGTTGATAGTAGATTGTGTATGCCCATGAGGTTTTTTATCTACACTCATTCAATAGTCAATTAGGCAGATGTATGAATGGCTATATACCAATCATTGTCTGATGATAATTTTGCATCAAAGACTCAGATTCAAATTTTCTTTGTTGAAGATGATCCCAAATGTGATGCTTTAATGCCCTAGCATTCATCTTATCCCTCAGGTAGACACTTTTCTTCGATCTTTTCAGCTCTCTAGTCTCTTCAACACCTAAAGCCTTGACATTTCCATTCAAGGCAGTAGTCACTGACTCCAAATGATCCTTAGTGCTGAGGAGATCAGCACTAATGGCTATAATATCACTGTTGGGCAGAATAAGTTGTTGTTCAAGTATACCAATTTGCTTCTTGCTCTCAGCAACATTGTCCATTGATAGGAGTACTGTTTCTACAGCTTGAGCACCCTTAATAATAATTTTTGGATTGTTCTAGCAATATGTATCCACAGATAATCACATAGTACAATGGAAATGAATACTTGGTAGGGGTTTGCTCTGAGCAGCCATTTGTGCAGCCCATGCATCCTTAAGCACTTGCAAATCATGATCAACCAGAATTGTCTGAGCATCATGTTTTCTCTTCTGACACTTATGATTTAACCATTCTCCTAGCTTGAGAAGAGATTTGGAATGGAGGAAATAAACCTGAGCATCTAGAACAGAGAGTCTTTGATGATACTACACAATGAAATGAATAAAAAATCTAACTGATTATTGTAGAATAACTTACATCTGATACATGAAGAGAAGGAATCAACCTCTTGAGCTCACTCCACAGCCTCTCACATCCTTCACCATCAGAAAGACCAAAACCTTCACATTTTCTTGGGTGATACACCAGTTGACAGGCCCAATTGTGAGCAAAGGCATGGAAGACTTAGATTCCAAAGTGAATCCTAGATAACCTTTCTCCCAAAAAGTTCCACTTGATGATACAGCTGTGATGGAATTGACAGCCAATGTCATACAGGAATCCAACTCTCATAGTATTTGGCAAGTGGGATAGCAGTTCCAGGAGAAGAGCTAGAGCATAGTGCTGTCTTTCACCAGGAGAGGTCATGTTCACCATCCACAAGACAATGTCATGTTGGTATCAAGCCAGTATCTGAAAACAATTGGGTATTAGCCTTGATATGACATTCATCAGCCACTCTGAAAGAGTCACGACACTCTTGCAGTGTAGCAGCAGGAAGCTGCATGCCAGGAAGAATACCATCTATCAGCTTCTTGAGTCCTTTGTAATCTCATAACCATATCTTCAGCCTGCTTGACCTTCTCAGGTGAAAGAAAACCAGACGAAGGCTGATGATATTCTAGATCTTTTGCAGATTGCCTTCTCTTTTGTGTGAAGCATGCATCTAAGCACACAATGCAATCCACTCTGAACACCATAGTTCAGTATATATATATATGAGCAAAGACAGTGGGTACTCATACAGAAGACTCATCATGGCATGCATTTCCAACAAAGCACAGTGGACAGTGTGACCACAAATGCTGGGAGGGAGAATCAACAGTCAAGAGATCACCTTACGCAAGGGAAATCACATCATCTACACACGTGGATGCTGACTATAGGTTACCAATGAAGAAAGAGCATTTCCATAGTGACATCATAACTCATTCTACAAACAACTCAATCCCAGAATAAATTCAATGCATTAGGAATTTATTTACAATTGACAGGGGAGAAAATGACCTAGACCTTAGAAACTCCTCTACCGCTGAGCACCAACTATAGTTACCATTGGAGCTAGGCAAAAAAGCATTGGCGGTTGAACTCCAGCAAAGACAGAGGTCTCAGACAGCAAGAGATGGGAACATAGGGGCTGAAGGGAAGAGTTCCATAGCTACTAGTTAAGCAGATGCTGAAGAACATTGGCAAATAACCAGTGTAATTTCATCAATCTCTGTGAATGAAATGTAAGAATTCATGCATAGTGTGCAGTATAGTATGCATTTTCGCAAATTTTGCATTGTACTTGTTCAGATCATGATATGCACTGTCAACTTATACTTTTATATATAGGATCAACATATCCTACTATATATAATACCCAGATATGCATTATGGAGCTCACAATGATATGTTTTTTGAAGTTTCCAATGTTTTGCATTTATTTCCCACACTTGTAAAGATCTTGTTTCACTCCTTCTGGCTGTACATTTGGTTGGAATGTCTTCAAATGGATTGGGGAGTTGTACCTATATGTGCCATCTGATAGTGCCACTCATGATGTCATTTCAAAGTCTTCAATATTTTTGATCTATTTCCCACGCTTCTAAAAGGCTTGTTTGACTCTTCCTGGCTTCAATGCTGGTTGGAATGTCATCCAAATGATGTTGGGACTGTATGTATATTTCTGCCAGAGCCCCATCAAGGTGCCCTGACTATATGTTCAATATATTATTTTTTATTCCCTACATACTGAACATGTTGAAAATGGTAATTTGTGACCCATTAGAGAGCCCAGTAAATCACATAAAGTGATCAAACTGCTCAGAGGGGAATACATGTAAACAAATATCTCTCATATTTTAGAGCTATCAGCATCCACTGTATGACTGCATTGAACAAAAAAAGGTCAGAAGGAAAACATTTCATGCTGGCAGCACCACGCCACGATGACACAGCCACACACTGGCACCAACCTAATGATTACCTAAACCTGATGGTAACCCATACCTGTGCAGTCTCCTCAAAGTCTTATTTGGCAATCCACTCTTAACACACCCCACTTCAAGCTGGCAGGACTCACCCTCGTTCATTACCTACTACCTCTTTGTGTGCCCAGAGTACAATACTAGCACTTTCTTTCCTAGTTAGACTCAATTTATTGAATACTTTTCGTTGATTACAACTTTCCTGTTTTCCATGCTTTCTGTGTCCCAGTCATGCCTTTAACCTGCTTTTTGGTGCTTTTTGGCATTTGTGCTTTTTGTGACAGGTGATGTAATGAAAAGCCACTGAAAAGCTGGAAAAGTACTATGTGAATTTGCTGATGTGACCTTATAAAATACATAAAATAAAATATGTGCAAGAGCTATTGGGCAAGGGAAAAATGGAGGAGTCAGAGCTGCAACGGCCTGGGGTTCTTGAGCCAGTTCCAGCCAAGACTTGGACTTCACTGATTGCAATCTTAGCCCCCATCTTCAGCTCATCCACCCCCAGCAGCTTCATTCTCACATCTATAGTGAATTCCCTTGACCATACAGCCATCTGGATGCTAAATCCAGCTGCAATCCAGTCTTCAACTACTAGATCCCATGATCAGCACCCTGCTGATGGCTACAAATTCAGCCTACAGTGTGTTGATCATGAGGAAGCCATGGTCTTCCCCATCAACCTCATAGATCTTGTGCAGGCCTATCAAAAGGACCAGGGTGAGGGTGATGAGGTGAAGGAAGGCAACTTTCCTATGAGTTTTGAGGGAGAGTTGGAGGTTTTTTCCCTCAACATCATGAAAGGTGAGTACTCTTGAAATTTACTTTTGCAACTTGGCTTATTGATAATAAACATCCACTAGCTCCACTGGATTATATTTTCCCTCAAAAAAGGTAAGTAAACTCTACATTAAAAAATCCAAGCTAATGCACAAACCCTGCTATAGCTTAGAATATACTAGGGGCATAAACTCCCCCCTTGCTGATATAGGTAAGGTACTTTTTGCCCCTGACTCTGCCAGTTTGCTAATCACCAACCAGTTCAAATGCCAGCTCCAGCTCTCAAGCCCCTCTAGCAGCATCAATGGCTATTCTTTGGTTGATACTAGTGAGTGAAATTTATTCTCCCCATGCTACTTAATAACCAGCTCAATGGCTAGCTTCATCCACTTCAAGCCCACCTAGAAAAAGGTAAGTTGAATTTATTCACCTAAAATGAACTTGAAGTATATATGATGAAATTCTAGGCTTAAAGGAGCTGAAGCTGCTATACCCACCCCCACCCTGCCATCAGCAGGTAGAGTGCACTCTAAAAAAGGAGAGTTTGCTCAAGGAAAAAAACAAAAGCTCTGGTGGTTCAGCTGGTATGCTTTTGTATTTTGATCAAATTTTCTGCTAATGTGTTGGCTTTTTTTTTAGCTAGCCAGCCTAAAGGGGGAACTCAGCAAGCAAGGGTCCTGAGATAGTTGCCAAAAGGCTAGGGAAGCAGATTGAACGATGCATGGCATCCAGCAAACTTTTACAGCTTCCAGAGTATAATGTGCACAATGCATCTATTACTACAACAGGTTGAATGAGTGGGGGAAAAAAAAGTTGAAAAGGAGCAGATAAAGAAGTTGTTTGAATCCATGGGATATTCTGAAGAGTTTTGAAAGGGTCTATTATCAGCAGTAAGTGCTTTCTTTAATTGACAAATTCTAGCTACTACTTAAACCACCCCAGCTCCAAACCTGTGTTGATTTTTGACCAAGTGGGTCATTTGCTGTATTTTAGAGGGCACCAAGCATCCTGGATAGTGGGTTCTATGGATGTTTTTGACACTTTGCTGCAAGAACTGGTTGGAGACTTTACTCAAAAGATCTCAGCCCATAGCTAAAAAAACACTGGAGGGGCTTACCTTCCTTTTTGATTAGAATGGCATCACCATTCTGCCAAGGTAAGCAAGTATTTCTACCTTTTGTATAGCTACAACACTAAGCAACTTACAGAAGCCTGTTCTTCCTGTGACCCATACTCTTGATAGGAAAAAGTCTGAGGCTTTCATAGCTTCACCACTTGTGCAAAATATCACATAAGTGAATGCTAATTTTAAGAAAAGCACACTAAAAGTGCCACAGGAACTTTGTTTGTGAAATGCTGAAGTTTTACTTCCCAGCTTGTGCAGCAAGATTTCAGTCTGCTGTGGATTTCTGGAGTAAACAGGGATTCAAAGCTAGCTTTGGGCTTTTTTTCAACTTCTGCCCCAATCTTCCCTTTAGAGGAAAAAGAGTCAATACAGTACTAAAGTAAACTGGAGTGCGGACTACCGGACTACCACTTGGGGGCTGACACCAACACTTGGAAGAATAAAAGGAGATGAAGAGCACAAAAGACTTTGGTGCAAAGGCTCAAGAGGTCAAAGCTGGGTGTACCAGCTATGACCGACTCGAGTATTTATACATTAGGACTATTCTAAATCCGGACTACATGTGGTGCTATCTACATACATGCTACTATCATGAGGTATACATTATGATATAATGGTGTGGCTAACAATAAAATGACTGTAATGACAACATGATGATGTAGTGTTCTAGATGAGGAGGGCTGAGGGGTAGGTCACCTGACCTTAGTTTGGGTTTTGGTATATCCGGTCTCTAGTCCAGGGGATCGGTGAGCCGGTTACATCAGGAAAACTTAACCATATATAATTGCACAGAATTCTTCATATTCTCAAGGAAATATGAGAAATATGTTACAATTTATGGAAATATAACAATTTGAATAAAATCACATAATTTCCCGGTCCCCTTGAAAAATATATATAATATAACATATTTTCCATCTATTATTCACTATATTTCAGATAATATCTGTATCTAGTCATATATTGTCATGTCATTACCTGAACATTAACATCACTAGTGTCATATTGGCCGAGCATTACAGCTGTTTGCAAAGCAATACGGAAAACACATTGGAAAAAGTTGCACCTCAGAATCTGCTGGGAAAGGACCCCGAGCTAATCTCAGTGGGCAAAGTGCGGCACGGGCTGTCATGCTTGCCCTCGCTCTTCGCTCTCACCCCACTAATGCCAATCCAAGTCGTATCCAACAACCCGCCCTTTTCCAAGAGGGATATACTATCAAAGACATCTGTGCCCTCCTCAGTGTCAAGAAAATGCTTGTATACAAGACTCTCGGCTTCTACAAGAAATTTGGCACTGTCTACAACCCTCATGCAGATTCACGCACAGTTGGCCGCCGTCGCATCCTCAGCACAGCAGATATATCTTTCGTTCGAAATGTAATCCAACAATACAACACAATCTATCTGGATGAACTTCAAGATGAGCTATGGGAGAAGTGCCATGTGTACGCTATGGTCTCCACTATTTCCCGCACCCTACAGCACCTCTGGCTTACTCACAAAATGGTCTCTTTTGCTGCTGCCGAGCAGAATGATGAGTTGCGTGCACTCTACATGAATCACATTTGAGCAGAAGTACCAGATACAAATATGCTGATGTTTATTGATGAAGCTGCAAAGGACCGACGGACATCTACTCACCCTTGTGGGTGATCGGTCAGGGGACAATGTTGCCACGGTCGGTGATTCTTTGTACATGGCACGTGCTACACCATCCTTCCTGCCATCACATTAGATGGTGTGATTGCCTACGACATCATTGAAGGTCCAGTTGATAATGCTCGTTTTCTACAATTTTTACGGGAACATGTGGTATGTATGGTCTACTTTCATAATGGAAATATAATGGATTTTTTAGTAGATGCCCTTTACCACTGTGTATCCTGGTCCACGCAGTGTCCTCATTATGGATAATTGTTGTATCCACCACGGTGAACAAGTCCGAGCGCTGGTGGAAGATATGCACTGTAAGTTGATATATGGCAGTATGTTTCGTCATACTGACTAGTTTTAGTGTGTAAACTTATTTACTTGCCGCTGTATTCCCCCGACTATAATCCTATTGAACAAGCCTTTTCTTCAATCAAATCCTACTTGCACCGCCATGAGGGAGATCTCTCTCTTATGGCAATTGTTCATGGTTGTCAAAGTATCACCCCGGAGAAGGCAGAAAGCTACTTTCGAGCATCCGGGTATATAGCTTAGGTAGTGGTAGCAAACTGTACTATGCACTACCAACTACCGAATAACTGATACAGACATCCATTCATGTTCTCATTCTTGTCCTAATCCTCAGCGACTATGAAACCCCTCAGAACAGAAAGCCACTGCTTTTGTATGTCGCACTGGTAGTATTAGATCAAAGTCAGCATCTGGGTCAGCATCACCTTGCTGCATTGGTGGTCCTGAAAAGCGGGAACGACCAGTGTCATGGTACCGCTTCTCATATGAACCTTTTCCCTCGGCGGCTGGGCTGGGCGCTTGGTACCTGATGACATTGATGCATTGCTCCGCTTGCGCATTGCCTTAGGCCCGTTCCACCAAATGACACTGCTTTTCTTGAGACGAATGATGTCACCCGTCGAGATGCCAATTGCAGACAACACTTTGTCATCAATGTCTGCCAGGATGTCTGGTCCAATCCCCTGAAGCCTGAGAGCATGCTCATACATGGATGCACCCTGCACACCACAATGAGTTTCAGCATAGGCAAGGAACCATGTAAGGTGAGACGGCGATGGAATAGGTGGAGAGGTGGGGAGTTCAACAGGTTTGCACATTGTTGGACTCGATGGTGGAGTTACATTTGTTATAGTTGCAGTGGGATGCCTGGGAGATGGAGAAGCACTAGACGACTGCAAATTCTGCAAGAGACCAGAGCTCGCAAGTGTTTGAAGAAGAAGCACCGATGTCAATGAGTTGACATCAACATTTGGCCTGGGTGCTGCCATTGGCTGAGCCGCAGCAGTCATTTGAGCTTTCCATGATGGATGTACTAAATATGGCCCTCTTCCTGCCAAATCAAATGATTTAATGTGTGGTGGACTGCTCAATGTAGCCTGCCCTTCGTCCTGCAGGTATCAAAGTTGTTTAGGATATTCATACGACAAAAAAAAAAAATACTTATGCACGACACCAATCCAACATCAAGGCCGGTGCGAGCACAATTGTCCCCATTGCACCAACATATGTATAACCCCCATCAAAGTCATTCTTGTAACATTCCTGGAGCTTGAGGCGCCAACGGATAAGGCATGCTTCCAAGTCAGAGGCTCTATTTGTCGGGTTCTATTGATTCCATCAATGATATATTCAAGCGACACCCCAACATGTATGGCATACCGGTGTGCCAACTTCCATCTCATCCTCTTCATCCTCCATATTGCCTGACGTAGGGAGTTTCTTGACTGCCTTCATGTCAACAAAGATCTTGGTTACACTGGTAGTGCCATCCTGAATCTTGGTCACCATTTCTTTGTAGTCGTTTTCATGATCAACATCCATTGCGTCACTGGAGCGCTGGCTAAATGATGCCAAGTAACAGAATATCCATCAGTATATGGATAAAAAAGAGCCCTAGTCACACAAACCTTTTTGCCTTCAGTGGCACATACTTGAATGGAAACCGCCTATTCCCAGACACCTTGTATTTCTCCTGCCCATGCTTGTTGAGTTTACTTTGCAGAAAATCAATATAGTTGTTGTCATTGATGGAAAAGGGGAGCTCTTTGATTTTGACAGACTTCTCTTCCTTCAAAGTAGCAGCTTTTCCATTAGATGTCTTCTTCTTGAGGAGGAAATAGACTGTAAGGGAGACATTGAATATGTGAACTTTTTCATCATCAGTTTCCAATGACAGTGACATGGTTCAACTACTAGCTAGACTCAGACGACACACAGGTCACATATGTGACAATGCTTTTGGGGTCTTCCCTGGCAGTTTCCAAGACGCGATTTTTTCGAATGCATTTTCCGTATCGCTTTGCAAACAGCTGTAATTTATGATGTTACAGAACATTCCTTACATTGTCATACACTCATTGACCATAGCATACATATTTGATCAAAAACATTTATTAATGCTACATCAACACTCTACATCACACTACTAGTGTTAGGACAAAGTATCAAAAGTGTACCAAAAAAGCGAAAAAAGTGTAACAAAAAATGTACTAAGTGTACCCAACACAGTGTAGGAGAAAGTGTACAGAGTGTACAAAAAGCGAAAAAAAGTGTAGGAATAAACTTACCAAGTGTACCAAGATGCTATCAGACCATGTCAGTACAGGAGAAAGTGTACAGAGTGTACAAAAAGCGAAAAAAAGTGTAGAAATAAACTTACCAAGTGTACCAAGATGCTATCAGACCATGTCAGTAAAGGAGAAAGTATACAAAGTGTACAAAAAGCGAAATAAAAGTGTAGGAATAAGCTTACCAAGTGTACCAAGATGCTATTAAACAAAGTCAGTAATGAATTATAAAATTTAACTTGATATACTTAGCAGCATAAGTCAGTGAGTGATGATAACGAGCATAAAAACAGTAGAAAAACATAAGTGAGTGATGTGTAGTGAGTGATGTGTGGTGGGTGGTGGGTGGTGGGTAGTGGATGATGAAAGTGGGGAAGAAAGAGAGTGAGGGAACAAAATCTTCGACCTGAGTTGATTATATAATGTGGGGGGTAAAAATAGTTACAAATGAATTTGTCAGCATGTTCGCTTTTTTCAACATCAAGTGTAGAAACTTGGGCTTATGTCACAGTCTCACTTCAAAACTCTCTAAGTCTTTGCCACATATGTTTGCTACACTTGTGACACTTGTGACTACACTTTTGTCCTACACTTTTTGGCTTTGTTGTACACTTGCTACACTTTGTCCTACACTTTTTGTACACTTAGTACACTTCGCCCTACACTTTTTCGCTTTTTTGTACACTTGTTTGGTACAGTTGGTACACCTTGTGGTACACTTTTCTGAGTACACTTTTCTGTACACTTAGTACACTTTGCCCTACACTTTTCGCTTTTTTGTACACTAATTTTCTCGATGCCAGGCGACAAAATCCGAGAAAAAGCAAAAATCTGAGCTTCACAAGAGGGCGGACCGTGTGAAGGCCGGTTGCTGTGATTGAAGACTAGAAAAGAGTAGTACAAATACAAACAGCGGCGCTGAGAACCCAAATGAGGCATGCGAAGTGCTATAAGACTATAAGGTAAGGAAGGGAGGTTTTTTTTTTTTTTTTTTTGAGAAAGAAGGAAGTGTATGGAAAAAGAAAAACCGAGGAGTCATGCCACAGAGGCAAACAGGGGCTCATGAATCGGCCGCCTGTGAAAGAGGAGGGCCTGGAGCTAGGGTGCCTGTGGATGTAGTGCTCCCATGTGTTGGAGTGCCAGCGACCAATGGCTTGAATTTGGGAGGGCAGAACCCCAGCAGCTGTGAGAGAGGTGGCGCCACCGGCGCGCATAGAATGACCTGAAAAGGAGGAGAAGAGTGAAGATGAGTGATGAACCACGAATGAGTTGGAGGCGAACCATCTCGTCTCACCCACAAGTGAGGGGACAGCGGGAAAAGGAGATCCCGAGCCGAAAGGTAGTGAGAGAAAAGATCGACGAGATCAGGAGGGATGGTTGAGATGGAGCACTCTGTCAAGAGACGCTCCATGGACCAAGCCTCCCAATGGGGTTGCCTGGCCCGAATAGACTGTGGGATCATTGTGAGTAGTGTTCGAAGATCCAGTCCTAGGACCGAAAAAAACCGCAACTGGACCAGACCAGGACCGGAAAAAGACCAGAAATAGTGGACCAGTCCTGACCGGTTTTTTGTGGTCCTGGTCCTGGTCTTTTTATTTCAGAAATTAAAAAAACTGCTATAAAACCAGTCCAGACCTGTCTTTTAAAAAAATGTACTGATGCCCCTGAGGGCTATATATGCCCCCAAATATTTGCACTATTTTAGGAATTTATTTAGGATTTGTAGCAATTTATCTATCTTCACTTGACATGTAACTTGGAAATGGGCATATCTCCATCCAGTACAGCCACCGCTGAGATCGTCAATCACACAGAAGCAAGCTACAGACTGGTTCAACTTAGTAGATACTTTGAATATGGTACTACATATTAAAATGGTCATATCTCCACGATGTCTGGACCAATTTACGTAAACAAAATATCAGTAGAAAGCTGGGAATGTATTCTTCCGGACCGGTTATATGAAGACTGGTTCAAACCAGTCCTAGGACCGACAAAAAGACCACAAAGACCATTTTTGTCAGTTTTTTGTGGTCCTGGTCCGGTTTTTTCCATATTAGGAAATTCCCATGACCGGTTGCGGTCCAGTTTTTTCCAAATAAGGCAAAAGACCGGACCGGACTGGACTTTAAAACACTAATTGTGAGGCTGCCCCCAGCGATGGACAAGGGGGTGAAAAAGTGTGAATGGTGAGGTCTGGGACGAGAGAGAGAGCTTTAGCATTGGCCAGGCGAGACAGATGGTCAGCGACAACATTGGACAAGCCCAGAATGTGAAAGACACGCAGGTCAAGAGAGATAGGGAGAATGGCATCTACCACCTGCATGAGCATCCAATTCATGGAAGGGAGTGCCACGAGGTTGAGCAATTTGACAAGATCAGATGGGAGAAGCTTGTTATATTTGTAATAGAAAGCCATTTGATGCAAACATTGAGCAGAGAAAGAGTTGTCGACATAGATCATGAGTAATAAAATGAGGAGCTTGGTGACCACAATCCAAGTCATAAGTGACATGAACACATGAAAAATCCACTGGGAGGCACAACCACCAAAGATGTTCCGTCGATCAACAAAGCGGCAAGACCCAACAGAGATGACCTGCTTAATCTGCCAAAGTGGATGCATTGGCATCTGGCGATAGGCTTCCGAATCGTCAGATTTCCACAGCAACAAGTCGACGTCACCAAATTGGTCGTGATAGGAATATAGTGCTGCATCGAGATCCTGCACGTTGTCAAGGGTAACTCCAGCAATGTCATCCTTTGACATCATATTATTCAAGGTGAATTCCCCTGTGCTATGATCCATGACAAGCTGAAGCTTGTCCGTCCCTGGCTTGGGAACAGCATGGACAGGCATAGAGTACATTTCTGGTAGAAGATTGGGACCAAACTCGAGCAAAAAGTGACCTTTCTCTTGCTCTTGACGAATTTGAGACTCGATAAAGGCAGCTTCATCAGATGAACGAGGAGGACGCAAAGAGTTGTCCCAAGAGTCAGAGGCCATTGGCCATAGTGGGTGTCAGCGAAGGGCCAGAAACCCTTACGAAGCCCACGAAAGATATTTAGATATATGAGTAACTATTCTAGATACTGTTCCTGGCATTAATGCTGTCCAAATGTTCACAACGCGAAATAAAGTTAATAAATATCCTATACCAACCCAATGTTGTTGATACAAGCTAGTGTGCACTGTGTGGTACATACAATCCATAATGGTTTCGCTTTTGGGACACTTTCATGTCATTTAATGCCAGGAACAGTATCTAGAACAGTTATTAATATATCTAAATATCTTCCTCTATATTCTTAGTGCATTCTTTCCACTGAGATGTTATGTTCCTGGTATGTTTTTCCAAGTCTCCTATGTCTCGAGTCATTTTCCCACGCTTCTTGATTTTTATTTCGATCCCTAGCACTCATATCTCATGTCAGCCTTTAGAAAATATGTTTCTATATTGTATCATATGTATTCTCAATGACTAGATAATTTCCCTGATGCCCTGATCAATGGTTTCCTTGCTTCAATGTATATAGGGGTATATGTCATATCTGCTCCTGAATCCCAGGCAAGGCCCCCCCTGATTTGAGCTGTGTGTATGATGTAGATATATATACTATATACTCCCCCATCAATTTATATTATTGAACTACCTGAGTATTCAAATGTAGAAACCGCTTTTTTGGAATTCAGGGGTAGGAGGGCATTTCCACTCCTATATTCCAGGGGAAGGTCCCTCCTGTCTGAGCTGCTTATATAGTAATCAAGTAACCCCCACTAATTTTCAGAATATATTTACCTGGATCAAAAATGCGAACCGCTTTTTCCAAATCAGGGGTAGGAGGACTATCTACTCCTACAGCCACAGAGACTGCTCCCAGTAGTAAACACTGTCAGGGACACATTATAATGCATATACACTACCTGGGAATGAATTTACTGAAGCCATATACCCGCACAGTAATTTTTGCAATCGCTTTTTCTATTTTCTGTGAATTTCTACATATATACATATATACATGCAAATATTGCAATTTAAGCAGTCGGAAACCTTGATAGGCATGCTATTATACTATATTAATAATTGCAACCATCCCTGATGGCAGGGAAATGAGTGGTAAAGTAAAAAAAGAAGGGAGAATATATTATATATGTCCAAAAATGGACAATGGCACACTCGGACTGGTCCAAATGTGCCCAACAAATCAAAAGTGCACTATGGCTGTGCTGAATGTTCACCGACCCTGCTCGACAAATCAAAAAGGCAGGGTGGCTGTGCTGAACCTTCAGCGCCATTTGATTTGAATGTTCACTGACCCAGCTTCACAAATCAGAAAGGTGGGGTGGCTGTGCTGAACCTTCAGCACTGCTTAATGAATTAAAAATACACTGAACCTTTATTGAACCTTCATTTACTGTAGGAGTGGAAGATACACTCTTTTATGAGGACTGTCATGAATAAAGCTTCATTTTTACACAATTAGGTGCTGCATCTCGTGAAAGTTATAAATTTTGAAAGAGACTGCCTTCTTCAGCAGGCTGGAGGATTCTTCATTGTTGATTTTGGCGTCACTAGAAAGTTGGATAAAGTCCCAAATAAATTCATCGACCGGAGTCGATCCTTGTTGAAGCTGGAGTAGCTTTTGGTATGCTTCATGGATATATTGCTGCACCTGAAAGCATTCCTTGAGGTCTTTGATGAGAACTATCATGAGGTATACATTATGATGTAATGGTGTGGCTAACAATGAGAGGGCTGAGGGGTAGGTCACCTGACCTTAGTCCGGGTTTCAGTATGTCCGGTCTCTAGTCTGGGGTATCGGTGAGCCGGTCTCTGCTCTGGACTGTGAGTAGTCGGTCAGTATAGACCAGTGATTTACAACAAGTACCCCATACTGATAGAAAGAACATTGCTGGTGGGGTGCATCACCAAAATAAACAAACTTTTTATCCGATAAGGAACATTGTGGCAGTGGCAGTGTGATGGACGCATCACGCGCATATATGACGCATTAGCCAATTGTCGACACAAAGTAGAATCTACACCTTGCATATACTTATGCAATACAATAAACTTTGTTGATAATACAATATATTTCGATTGGCTTTTGTTTTCTGACTCAGCAAATTGCATATATTCCGGTCTCATCGTGTCGCCAGTGGCACTCACCCTTTTTCTCTCCGTTGATCTACCACTCTATCGCCACAACCAACACAATCATGCCGTTACCTCAAACTCTGATGGTTCCTGTCGCCAAGAACAATGTCATCGTCATCGAGGTCAACAACCTGCTTGTCAATTGGCCTACATACATATTTGACTTCACTCCCGACCAACCGGGCCTAGTGGTATGTTTTCAATTTTTGTTTGTGACAATGTACTAACACTACACTACTAGGCAAGATTACGGGTGTGGGTAACCCACATGGGTCATGGGTACGGGTACGGGTTGGCTATTCATAATTGAACCCGTAACCCATACTTGTACCCACCACCAGAGTCTACAACTACTCTCCTCTCTCTAAGACTCTAAGTGCTACTTATTTTATATATTGTTAACTTGATATACCCACCTGTCACTTTAAATTGAACACTATCATGTCACAGAGTAGAGACTGAGCTTGAGGATGGGTGGGACCGGATTATAATCAACTGAGTGCACAGACACGTACTAATATAGTATAGTTATATAGTTACATTATAATATTTCTATGGTGACCGCGGCACGGGTATACCCCAGGGTATTTTTAATAATTTCTACTGGCTACCCGTACCCGGCTGGTGGGTATGGGTATCTGGCGGGTCTGGGTATGGGTATCTCTTGTGATACCCGGGGGTTTACCCGTGTTCTTGCCTATACACTACAGAAAATTATTCTCAGACTTAAAGACGCTACCAAGTGCGCTCAGGACATCTACATGGATGATTCTGACTCGGAAGGGAGAGAAAAGAAGGAATGGACCATATGGATGTAGGTACTACGGAGAAGCTTCGCAGCCAAAAGGCCAGCATAATGCTTAATCTCCTCCCTCCGCCCGCGTAAGTGATCATAATATCTTTAATTGCTACTAACTATCTTATCTCTACATAGCACTGATATGGAATCATTATATATGCGACATTGGATGACTTCAACTTGACGCTTACAGTCGACACTGATGCGATTCCGGTCATACTCAATGGAGTCGTCAAGGACCCCCCCATCCCTCCGAAATCCAAGTTTCTGGCCCAGGATATCTTGGCCTCCATGTCGTCCCTGCAAGGCTCCACAGCCGATCTCTGCCGACAAGCTGCTCACTTCTCCGCCCTCATGACCCATCAAGCGTCTGTGATAGCAGTCGACTCAGAAAACTCTGGAGATTATGGTAAAGCTGTATTCGTGTAATAGATTATTGCCCACATGTACTTGTAGCCTATATGTTATCAATCACAGCACATCGTATCCTTCTTGCATGAACAAATCCTCATCTAATTGCTCCCCCTCATCTGTAACGACCCTGTCCTCTGGGTCTCTGTCCTCGTCACTGGGCCCAACATCACCTTCCTCCTCATCATCATCCTTCAATTTGGATTGCTCACCTGCCTCACTGCCATCATCATCTGACTTGGATGAACTATCCTCTCCGTTGTCTCCATTGTCTCCAATGCCATTTTCTTTGCCATGGTGTATTCTCTTGGTCCAAGAGGCTTTACCATACTCAAACTTCTTGTTTTTGTCTTGTTTAATGATCCATCTGTTGGCTTGTAGCACTTTGTCCCATTCTTGTGAGACCGTATGCCCGATTCCACCACCTTGGAACCTCATGAACATATCGCGGTCGACAAACCTTCAAGAAGCATTCTTATTAGTGCCAATAATATAGTAGTTGAGCCTTCACTTACATGTTAATATAGAATCCGACCCAATCCTCATCTTGATCCTCTTGACGTCAGACAAACGATTGACCTAGTAGGTATTCTAAGTCATCCCAAATGAGAACATAGGGATAAGCTGGACTCCACGGACGACAACATCCAGGTCGACAAACCCAAATGCCTCTGGGTCACTCTCGTTGATGAACCCGATGTGATGCAGATGCCGTGCCACAAAACCACCAACATGATCGCAGAGATTGCGACCAAACCAGCGCACAAACAAAATGTCCATGCGCTCGGGCTCTTGTGATGGGGCTTCTTTGCCATAGTAACGGACATTGACATGGAAGATCTTGACGACCAGTGCATACCAGTATGGATCTCCGATTTCTGAGTTGTTTTCTTCAAGAGAAATTACCATGATGTCTGCTCGCGTGCGTGGGTTGATCGTGTCTTGTTCGCATCGCAAGTCATAAGTTGTATAGTTGACCTGTAAGGTCTGGTGTTCGTAGAGTGAGTTCTGGGAAATAATAATTAGATCACATTCATCATGCGTGAACTTCGGTGGATCTTCCGATTCATTAGCATTCCACCCTCAGATACAGGCTAAAAGATGATCTTTGAGTCCATCCTTAGTATGTTAGCGACAATATAAACAAATGCTCACCTCTATAGCTTGATCACCAGCAAGTGAACCCAATCATACCTGAATATTCAGTATGCTTCACTGTGAATCGGCCATGTGGTTGTGTTTATCCGGTGAGACACACTCTCGCTTCCGATGACCATTTACCCTTTCTTGGCACATGGTTTTGTCTTGGGTGTCCGAAACATGTGGTTCATCGAGAGCCTTGAAGACTTCCCGAACGGCATGTTCCCTTGCTTCTTGTTTTGTCATGCTTTTCAGAGTAGTCAACTTGTTCTTCAACGTGTGAGGGTAGCATCGTTCAAGCAATCAATGGACCAACTCTCCCTATCAGCAGGTTTCATTAGTGGCAGACAGTGTAACATGCAGGAGAACACTGCACCGTTTGTGTTGTGTAATTGTTGCTTGTTCCATACTGCTGGATTGTACTTGGATAGTCACCAAGCATGTGATATTTGTATGTTTGAAGGTTGAGTTCCTTTTGTTTTGTGTGAACTCACTCTAACCGTGTAGTATCACCAGAGGTGCCCTCTTTTACACACCATGCTGCAGTCTGTCGTCCCTGCGCTGCGGTCTTTTGCGGAAGTTCGCATGTCTCATAGTCCTCACAAGTTGTCTTCATAAATTTTTGAATCTCCTGACTTACGGAGATTGTTGCTGAGTCGAAGAACTCCAAAGAGTCGGTGGTGTGTAGCTGGAGTTTAGCATATGCATGCCAAACAGCAAGATCGAAGAGCACCCCTCCCTGTAATAATGATGCATTACATATTGTAATTGGAGGTTTACCTGTTGTGCAAAGCTACTTGTAATGTAAGTAATGCATAACTTATTGTAGATTTTCTCCTTGTGTATGTAAGCAATGAACATTAGAAGAAACATAGCCCAATACAGTGAATGTTTTTCTGCGAAGGTTTTAGTGATTACATAAGCGCTTGAGCGTACATTCCCACACATCCACAACACCCAAAACATATCCAATTTTAGGCAATTGATACAGCTCAAATCCCCTCTTCACTTTTTCATCAATGACACATTCCCTGATGTCTATATTAGTTATAGTTGTTTGCTACAGTATCATATATATATATATATATATATATATAAAGTGTTATGACTGCTTGAATTGTAGTATTAGATTGTCTATACAGTTTAATATGTAGAAATGGACAAAAAACTAATGTATCTAAATAGCTCCCTCTGTAGTCTTAGTGCCTTCTTTGTGGTGAAATGTTGTGTTCCTGGTATGTTTTTACAAGTCTCCTAAGTCTCAACCCAGTTTCGGCGGTGGGAGGCTGGCGGGTGAGTTAGCAACTTGGTCTTCTGCAGCACAACACCACTCAACGAAGTGGTCGAGCCAGTCGTCAGACTGGTAGCTTGAACAACCACTTGAATCGTTGGAGATGATGGCGACAGCGGTGAGAGAACGACTTGCCTTGAGGTTTTTTGGATCGGCGGTGGTTGGCACGAGTTTGCTACACAGTGCTACCGTGCTACGCGAGTTGTTTGATTGGGACACGCGGTTTCTGTAGGCCACATAGGTGAGGTAGCGAGAGGTAGGAGACGACTCACTACATAGGTTCCGTGTAGCGTAGGTGACTGACTACATAGCAGCAGCTGTGGATAACTTACTACATAGGATCAGTGTAGTGAGCAGATATTATATAATGATATGTAGGGGGTGATGTGTTACATGTCACGCGAGACGGTGGCCTGTGATATGTAGCTCAGATATGTTTCCTGATGAACAGCTACCTGGGACCTGTCCATACACAAAATATTTAACATGGACATATCCTGTGTGATGCATTGGACATGTCCATCAACCTTTTTTATGTTAGGGGCATACCCAATCATCACTGTGGGCACATACATCCATGCATCATGAACATGCCCTTCTTTATTTGGGACATGTCCATATACAAAATATACACCATGGACATGTCCTAACAGCTACTTGATACACATAATATACACCATGGATATATCCTGTGCAATGCATTGGACATGTCTGTCCATATTTTTTATGTCAGGGCACACCCAATTATCACAGTGGGCACATACATCTATGCCTCATGAACATGCCCTTTATGATATGGACATGTCCTAACAGCTATCTGGGACCTGTCCACACACAAAATATATAACATGGAGATATCCTGTGTGATGCATTGGACATCTCCATCAACCTTTTTTATGTTAGGGGCATACCCAATCATCACTATGGGCACATACATCCATGCTTTATGAACATGCCTTTTTTTATGTGGACATGTCCTAGCAATTACTCAGGACCTGTTACAATCTATCCCTCAGCCCCTATCTTTTTCCTTCTCATCAACTCCCCCTGAGTCTCTTTAAGTCCTGTTGAGTCTCTCCGAGTCCTCCCACAATATTCCCGAATCTCCTCGAAGTATTCCCAGAGTCTTCCTAAACCTCCCCAACTTCCTCGATCCCTCCTCACCAAACCCTACAATGTTCCTCGTCTCTCTCGTCTCTCCCCACCTCTAGATCTCTGAGAGCATCTCTCTCAAGTCCTTCTCCTCTCAAAGTCTCTCTCAAAGTCTCTGTCTCTCTTCCACCTCTGTCTCTCTTCACCTCTGTCTCTCTCCGCCTCTGTCTCTCTCTGCCTCTGTCTCTCTCTGCCTCTGTCTCTCTCCACCTCTGTCTCTCTCCGCCTCTGTCTCTCTCCATCTCTGAGTATTCCCTATCTCTCTTATCTCCTATCGCCTCTTATCTCTTATCTTTGCTTACTCAGAACCCTAGCACTCTGCAGCCTTCTTATTCACTCTTCTTACGGTACAGTCGGCTTTGTCCATCCATAGGGTTTTGCAAAACCTCAGTCACCAGCAAACATATACACAACTGAAGACTTACTAAGCAAGCGATGGACCACTAATTTGGCTATACGCTGATTGCGATTGTGGACAGCCTCGTTTGGATTGTGCTTGTATGCAATGTTGTCCTTGCTTGCGCCAAACAGATTGGGTAGCTCAGGAAGTGCAGGATTCTGTCCTTCCTCCTCGGCTTTTGATGCATACCTGGTGTTTTGATTACTAGCGTGTACATATCCCAGACGAACAGAGTACTCACCTCACCAGTGTCCCCCACCAATCCGAGAGCTGCTTGACATCTATGTCTTGTGTCGCCAAGATCTTCTCGATCAGAGAGGAGCTTGTCCACATCCCAGAGCCCATGTGTGCACCCTCATCAACTCCTGTATCGACAACGAATCCCCATACATGTAAATCCTCCAGGCGAGCATAGGCCACAGACTGCAAGAACTGTTAGATAAGAAACTGATCACATAGTACAGTACTTACACTTTTAGCGAAAGCATTGTGACAGTGGTTAACGCGGGAAGATGTCCTTTTCGGCCCACCTGCTTCTGCACTCCTGCTCATATACCAGTGAGCCCATATTTCATCCCACTGTTCATCCGCATTCTCTTCGTTCAGGAGGCTGTGATAGTGGTCTTTCTGCCGAATCTTCAAAGCTTTGGAACTCTCTGAACGATTTCATTAACTTGAGATATGATTCGATTCCATAATGCCTTGGCTCACCTCTGTCCTTGGCTTGAGTAGCAGAGAACCATGACTGATGCATATTCCAAACCTGCTCGCTTCGACCAGTTGGCATGAGCAAACTGGCCATGGTCATAATCATCTGTTTAGTTTTGTTGTATTTCTTGGCGAGGGCACAGGCTTGTCTTTCGATCTCAGCACCTAGCTGCTCGCACTCGGCCAGAGCTTTGGCAGACAAATGACCTTTCTTCCTAGTCTGGCCAGAACCTTTTTCTTCGTCTTGCATGTCATCGTTGTTCGCTTCCTCCTCCTCTTCCTCCTCCTCCTTGTCCTGCTCTTCCTTGCCTCGGACTGGCTTTTTGGGAGCAGGCTCCTATTCCTTGCCCTTGCCTTGGACTGACTGTTTGGGATCCTCGTCCTGCTCTTCCTTGCCTCGGACTGGCTGTTTGGGAGCACGCTCCTGTTCCTCGCCTCAGACTGGCTCTTTGGGAGCAGGCTCCCGTTCCTCGCCTCGGACTAGCTCTGTGGGAGCAGGCTCCCGCTCAACAGCATCCTCTAGTTTCACTTGGTCTCGGTCTCAGTCTTTTCATTTCTCAAAAATAAAAAGACCGGTTAAAGACCGGTCGCAACCGGTCTTTTGGGGGGACCGATGTTTCCCCCTATTTGTACATATATTGAAGTATTTACCCTGATTTTCTCATATTTTTACGATTTATTTTGAGTTAGTTATGCTATTTATACCAATATATCGACATCAAGGTCGAGATTGGTCAGATCTCACCCGGATATGGACCGATTTACATTATTATTGGCTCTAAATTTAGATAGGGGCTATATGCACATTCGGTACAGCCACCGCTAAGCCCCCCGATCGCTTGCGGACTGCGTTCTGATTGATCGTTCAAGCTGTCTAAAGAGCCATATTGCATTAAATCTTAAAATAATCATATCTCCATCGCATGTGAACCAATTTACATAAAAAAAATATCAGTAGAAAGCTAAAAGTGTGTTCTATCTTTGGACCATAGAAAGACTGATTTTAGACCGAAAAAGACTGATTTCGGTCTTGGTCCGGTTTTTTTCATATCAGAAAATTTCTAGGACCGGTCTCGGTCCGGTCTTTTCCAAAAAAGGCAAAAGACTGGACTGGACCGGACCTTTAAACACTACTTGCAAAGCAGCCTCGTCCTCTGCACCCCATTGTGCATATGCGAGGTCTTCCGAATTCACAGCCTGAGGGGAGGAACCCAAATTGTCCATATGCGTATCTGAAGGGAATCAATGAGACTTAGACTCAATACATCAACCTGAACACTAACGACTTATATCTGGGTTCGCTTCAGCATCACTGCCCGACCCGTCTTGGGAACTTGGTGGAAGGTGACATGTCCCTAAAGTGCAGGTTAGAAACCGAAATGAAATTCCAGCAGGGCCACTTACATTTTGTCCGTTTAGGTTGCGGCATAGGCGGCGAGTCATTCCCACCACATTTTCGTTGAACACGTTGTGGCTTGGGCTAACGCAAACTAATCAATCAGTGTTTGGCCAGATAGGTCAGATACTTACGGTCACGTCGGTGCCGTCCCTATGTACTCTGCCAGATCAAGTGGTGAACATATCAACCCAAGGGACGAAGTTGCTGTGAGGACAGTACAATATAAAAAAAGAAAGACACAGATAGAACAATTGGATTTGATGCAGGGGAGGGGGGGGGATTGATTGGTTTGGCTGACGGTCAGAATGAAACAACTAAACGGTGATGAAAGGAGGATATGAAAAAGGAGTTCTAAGAGAATGCAGAGAGAACAGTTGGATTCGATGCAGGGGAGGGGGGGATTGATTGGTTTGGCTGTCGGTCAGAATGAACCAACTAAACGGTGATGAAATGAGGATAAGAAAAAGAATGTTTTAAGAGAAAGGACTGTAAGTAGTTGGTCGATGGTTGGAATAGTCGCGAAGAGCAACGGCCAAAAACTGAACAAAAAAATAGAATGGGTGGGTCTGTAACGAGTAAAGTAACGACACGCAGTCGGTATCCCTGTACCCTTGGACGGGCAGTCCGATGAGCTTTGTGCGAGACGCATAGTCTAACTAAGAGAGAACGCAGAATGCAGAACGGAGACAACGACGCGCAATTGTAGTTCCTGCATGTTAGACACGCAGTCCAATGACTCATTTCGTGCAAGACGCGCAGTCCTGCTCAATGTAATGTTTCGAATGGAAATGATAAGACAATGAGCAGCATCTTGGAAAGGGAGAAAATATACAATTGTATCAGCAGATATGGTATATAATAGATGTTCAAACTTCACGGAGTTCCTGCAGGTCGAACAAGGTTCAGTTAAATCATCAACCTCAGATCGGCGAAAGAACATACCCATATGTCAGTGGGCCCAATAAATAATGAGCGGCAACTAGATATTGAAATCAGCCTCGGCGAATCTCAACAGGCTTACCTCTGAAACTAAGTGTGCACACGATTGACAACACCACAGAAGGCAGTTCAATCATCAGCCTGAGTCACACTGTTCAAGGGTTGTTGATCCGATAATCTGAGAGCTACAATGTTGTTACATCCACTGAGTAAGAGAGAGATGGTATTGGAGGAATCACGATGAACACTGACCAAAGAACGAAAACATAAGCCGAGCGCAGTATTGTGCGAGTCATCTTGAGTGACAGTGCGATGCGACATCACAGACGGACACTTCTCATAAAAGAACAAAGGCTTTAGGATCGAGTTAGAGGCAAAAATTGTGGAATACATGATGGATAAAGCAATACTGTATTGCAACGTAGGGTAGATAAGAGTGAAATGTCACTGACGATGCAGGCAAATCTGAGTTGTAAAGTGGTTGCTGTATTAGTCAGCTGCTGCAACAGTTCAAACTGCACAGCAACGTGCAAGTCTGAAAAACGTGCAAGTCTGAAATCCAGAACAAAGGCTTTAGGGGTTGAGTCAGAGGCAAAATGGTAGAATACACAATGGATAAAGCAATAATAATGTATCGCAACCATAAGGTAGATAAGAGTGAAGTGTCACCAATGAGTCAAATCGTGGTTGCTGTAGCATTAGTCAGCTGCTCAGCGCAAGTTGTTCAAACTGATCAAATCATCGTTGACCAGATTCCGAACTTCTGAAGTACTGCATCAAATTCCAGGATCCTGATTCAATATTCAATACTGTCCACCCCATCCAACTGTATTTGAACAGGATTCGATCCTGGTACAACCTCAGTTCTGTTCTTTTACTTGCTCCCTTCCAATCCATAATCACACGATCTTTGTGAGTGATCAGTCGCATTCTTCCTTGTTCTGCCGGTTCTCACATTCCAATGTGCAAGTGTACCAAAAGAATGACTAGCTCAGTCGACAACATCCAAGTTGGAGGTGATCATAGTGGGGGTGAGTACTGCACAATGTATCTTTCTGACTCAACCAGTACTGATTGAAGTAGCTTTCGATGCACTGGACGCCCTCGCACTATGGCACAATGACTCTCGGGCGATAACATCTGCAAACTGCGAACATATTCCCTGGCCTTTCATCTTCGGTGAAGAAATTCTTCAAGCTCGTGTGGATGGTCAGTAGTTTGTCGATATCTATCAGTGGCCACAATCACTGGATAATCTATATCTGTATTCCATGGCAATCCCCGTCTGTGACGCATTCACGAGCAGCCACCCCTTGTCCTGGGCATGGTATACCCTGTCTTATGACCACTTCAAGATCACGGACCAGTGACAAGGCTTTGGCCTCCTCGAGAATGACAAGCTGAAGGCACTTGGACAAATGGTCGTTGCAACACAGACATGCTACAAGGAGTTTGCATGGTCCAAGGGGGCAGCGAACATGACCGGTAGCCAAGCGCTCAACCTGCTTCAAACGTTGTGAACATGTTGGGCACAACTCAATAGATCTCCCTGTGGATGGCGACTCGCGAGACACTGTCGCATTACTTGCAGAGTTCCAACATGCTGTTCTCGAATGTCAAGCCTGAGTGTATTGTGCCTACTTTGAATTCATTGACCCTGCATCAGCGTACCCCCCTACCCTCCTGTCAAAGTCAACACGCGATGGATGGGCTGTTTTGTGACTACAGCCATAACTGCTCAGAAGATATTCCAGGCTGCCGGCCCACTGTGCTCACTCGACCAGAAATATGCACAAGGGCAGGGGCTCATGATGCCGTTGGATTTAGTAGTTCAAGTAAGCAAGGTATGAAGGACGTTACTCACTAAATCAGATCAGCGTTTGACAGGATGCTAGTCCCACACTGGCGTGACCCTGGCCAAGACGTTACACGATGTCCTGGAGTCGTTTGGTGTCGCTGACAAGGTTAGAGTCATACATTCAAGGGGAATAGAATACTCATGGCAGCGCCCAAGGTACTGTGCATTACCTGTGACAACGCCGCCAACAATCTTGTCATGACGTGAGCTTGAATTTGAGTTAGACGGGTATGACAGGGAAGCGGCACACACACAATGTTTTCTCCATACAACGAACCTGGTCGCCAAATCGTTGTTGCGTGCATTTGAAGTGCACAAGGGTTTTTTGTTCAATGAGAGTGATGACCTGTTGTCCGCCGATGAACAGCGATTGGCCTGGGAGATCCGTGACTGGAGCCAACTTGAAGTTGAGGACGAGGATGAAGAGATGCACCATGACAGCGGCAACGATGATGGCCCGGAGAGTGATGACTCGAATGATGACAACATTGAGGGATTGGAGGACGAGGTGCCACAAGAGACTAACTCGAGACAAGCGAAAGGAATTACAAAAATCCATTCGGCCGGTGCAGTTAGCATTGGCCAAGGTAAGGGAATTTTTGCAACTTACCTCTTATGACCAATATCGATCCACAGATACGCAAACTGAGCTTCAAAATCATCAACTCCACTACCAAGTTGCTGCCCGAGTGGCAACAAATTCTTGAAAGCTTGAATGTTGCGGCGACGAACATGCCGCAGAACATTGCTACGAGGTGGAACTCGACCTTCGATATGCTTCAATACACTTTGAAGCATAAAGAAGCGGTTGAGATAATAACGCAGAAGAAGGAGATGGGTTTAAGGCAGTGTGAGCTAGTTGAGGAGGAGTGGGAGATGCTGAATGACTTACGCAAAGTGCTCAAGGTGCGTGGCAATTGTGTCAGGGCGGACTGGCGGTGGTGGTAGTGTGGCCTTGTCATGTTAAAAATTCTAACGAAACTACATAGGTTCTCAAAGATGCAACCAACTTTTTTTCAAGGTCAACACCCAACCTTGCACCAGTGATCCCGGCCATGGATCTTGTGGATGAACAACTATGCAAGTATGCTAGTGACAACTCACTTTCTCCTCCTATCCGTGCAGGTGTTGTCATGGCAAAGCACACACTGAACCATTACTACTTGTTGACGGATAGCTTGGAGGTTTATTGAATTGCAATGGGTGAGTGTCAATCCCCTGTTTAATCATTGTCTCGTTGATGGTACATTAGTATTACATCCTCAGCACAAATTGAACTACTTTCGACTTGCAAAATGGCAAGAAGATTGGATTCAGACGGCGGCAATAATATGAATGTCCAACAAGGTGGAGCCTCTACCAGACAAGCCCCATGCTCAACTTGAAGCGAGTGGAAGAAATTGAACACCTTGAGCACCTGCTCATATGGTGAGAGCATGCTTGAGGAAGAAGTTGAGACACAAGGTGATGTGGACATCAACTGGGATTGCATCACAGTCTACTAAAAATGAAAGTCTGACTCAAGATGGACACACTCATTAGGACGATGGACACCAAGGCTCTGGAATTCTTGTTTTTTATACAGTGGAGCTCTATAGCTACAGTGCAATTGTGAGGCCAATACATCTTGTGAACTGTAGATAACAAGTGCTCCTGCCCCCAAGGGGGCTGATCGCACGGGCGGAAAATAGGGTGGTGAAGTAAAGCACTTACTAAAGAAGATATACACTTCTTTATGTGCAGCCGAGGGGTTTAGGAGAACCAAAGAGGAATGATAAGGAAATAGATCTCTAGTAGAAACTTACTAGGAATGTATGAGTGAACACTAATGAAGTAACTTGAAAGATATTGAGAGTTGCTGATGATGGTATGAGAAAGAAGTATGTGGAAAACAACTTAGATTGAATGGACATCTGGGTCCATCTTATACACTAGATGGTTTGTTTGTACATGTTATGGTGTATAGAATGTGGTGGAATATTCTGTAAGAGTCTAGCCAATGGCGTATAAGACTCTTATCATGATATGTAAGCACCGAGTCATATGGACTGCGGATGATGTCATAATGAGTCATGATCAGTAAGCTGATCAATAAGCAAAGTAATGAGATATGAGTCATCATAGAAAATGAAAGAATAGTCTAGAAGTAAGTTCTAGACTTGATGACTAAACAATTAAGTCTAATTATTTCAACATCTACGTCAGCAAAACAAGCTATAAACAGCCCGAACAACAGACCCTACCCTACTCAGTAGGAATCCTCATGGATATAGGAGTGAGATAGAATGGTGAGAAAAAGAGAAAAAGAGGGGGTGGTGATGGTGGTAAGAGGGTCGAGGTATGGAAACCTTCATCCATTATGAGTGTGGTTGAGTAGAAAGCGAAACGGCGAAGCGAAATTGTAATAGTTACGTTCACGTTGGGTATGTAACTCCATGCACAGATCCAGCGAGGCAGTCACTCTGCCAAGGCCACCCACCTTTTCAACAACTTTCAATGCCACCAGTGAACCAGATGATTACTTTGAAAAGAAGTCATTGTGACAGTCACCTCAGCGCAGAATAGCTTAAGATTCGAGGAGAGGAAGAGGAAGAGGAGAAATGACTTCTTGCTGCCAGTAAACCACCACCGCCATGGACATTAAGTACTGGTATCTTTGACCGGAAATGATCACAGAACACAGTGGGTTTCTACTACTAGTCCAGAAAAGGTTGGAAATCAGCATCAAATGCCACAATGGTCCCCAACTCATTGAGGGGTTCCCTGTGAATATTAGCGACATGAGTGTGGATTCAAATTTTCATGAGCTGAACGTACAGAGCAGAAACGGCCCAGTCGATTCTGAGTGCTTTTGTCTTTGCGGCATGTTTCGGATCATTGTCGATGGCAAGTTGCATAGAATGGAAGCTGGCATAAATCTTGGAATAAGCCGTGTACTCAAATGTTCAATCTTGTCGAATGCCAGTCACGGTATATTCATCAAGAGCAGCTCGGATCTATCAAATATGTCAACCAATAACTTTAGTAAATGGGGACACGAAATTACCACAGTAGCTGCCAAACAAACGGTGACCACAGGCACTTCACGACTGAAAACTTCAGGGAATAGGACTCCAAGGGCAGACACCCCAGTGTAAAAAAAACCGATGACGAGGGCGGCCAGTGCAGGGGCAGCCATGTTATTAGTGGATCCCTGAACAGCGAACATATGTGAACGCTAGTGGACATTTTACTTCGCCGGGTCGACACACCTCGTCGTCGACACCGTCGCGTATGAAACTAGACCCTCGGATGCCACCGAGGTTGTAAAAATGCGCAACAACCTCACACGCCTTAGCTTTCAGAGTAGAGCGCCAGCTCATTAAAGCTTCCCAGAGCTGATGGTGGGTTGTTCGAATGAGAAAACAAGTGTGAGGATATAGAACTCACCAATATCCCCAATTCCTTCTTGTATTGCGGCCAATATCCTGGTAAATCCATCAGCAAAGGATCACATACGAACCATTCGGAACGTGCTGAGACTCGGTGATGGCCTCAGTGAAGTGTTCAGCGCTCTTTCGATCAAGAAAATCAGCGTGGCTTGGAAATGGATCGACCAAGCCACATTCGGAATTTGTGAGGGTATGCACGCAGCTTATTGGCTTTCAGTCATTGTCAGTCATTGTCAGTTGAGTCAGACAAATCCTCATGTTCCTGATGTGGACCCCCCAAAGGTCCCAGAGGGACCTCCGCAAGCGTGTGAGAGGTGACGGGCGACGGTGCTCTATTCCCACTGATACCAGGGTTGTTAGGATTAGAGGTTTGTTGTTGACGACGGATATCAAGCAGGCTTGTTGGATGCGGAGGTCGGGGGAAACAATTACATTGGTGATATTCATCCATAACGTCTCGAGCAGTCCCATTGTTAACACGTTCTCGCGTGGGTAGGTCTGGCACTGTACAACATATGTGTCCGTTATCAATTTAAGCAGAAGAAACGACTACCTACAGCCATCAGCGTCATCAAAATTGTTATCGTCACCGTGTTCTGTAGCAGGGGGTGGACCTGCACCAGATATTAGCAGCTATTAATACCGTACATCAGTAAAAGGATCACCCCTGGTGCGATGAGAATATTTGTCATTGAGTAGAGCCGGATCTATGCTACTAACGGTTAGCCATCTACAGGAATTTGACAAAGCGCAGCTTACCAATAACATTGTCGTCAAAACGGTTGCTGCGACGCTCTTCGGTGGATACAGCCCATTCGTCCTCGTCCGGTGAAGCCTCATCGATGATTATTGTTACAGCTGGCCCGGGTAGGGTCGGTTGTAGACTTGAATGCGAAGGCTAAGACGAAGGATAGGCCGAGCAGACTTAACGTCTGGCGAAGCCGAAAGACTTAAGGGTTCTTTCGAGGAGGAACTCACGAAGAGTCTCGTCACTCGAAGACTAGGACTAAGGACACACCCGAGATGGGCAGAGGACGAAGGACGAAAGCACTCGAGGTTGGCAGAGGATACTTGGTTGGATTTCAAGTAGCTCTAGCTTAAAGGAATACAAACGAGGAGACGAGTCTTTAAGTACTACGATATGGAAGGCGGTAGAACCGCATGGAAAGGAGGAGTCATCCACAGCGAAGAATGAGTCAGAAACTGCGCAATGCTATGTATACAGTAAGCGAAGAATGATGGATGATATCATCATGAGTCAGAAGATGAATCACAGAGATAGGGAAATGTCGGAACGACGATAGGAAGAAGTAGGAACAGGATCGGAGAAAGGCGGACCATCAGTGATGTGAATGATGCGAAATCACCCGAGGTCTATGGTACATCGTGAACAAAAGGTAAAGGCGATAAGCGAAGGAAAACGAGAGGGAAAAGAGATACATGGAGACTCTTGGAGACAATCGTAACAATTATATCATGGGGAAGCACACTGGAAAAGTTCCAGTTATGAGAATTCTGTGAGTGGTCTTCATCTTCCTGTAAGGTATCATTGTTCAAGGTGAGAATAATAAGACGAAGGCTGCGAATCATTCCGAGTCGAGCGTGACATCTCCTCTGGGCTATGCGCAGAGTATGTTTGTGTGAAAGGAATGCGTGTCCACTGGACAACCTGGGAGGACCTCAAGGGCAATTGTGACCCGAATGAGGCAGTGGACTTGAGGTGAGATGTGGAGCAGGGGTTGGAAACATTGTGAAAGGCTGAGGGAATCAGCCTGAGAGGTCAGTTTCATGGCTAAGTTTGAATCTGAAGTGAGTGCCGATAGCCATGAAACTGTTTCCTTACCATCCCCACTCAGGCTGGAAGTCGCCGTCTTCATTCTCTTGCGAGCATCAACCGCGAGGGTATCATCGTCAAGTGCCTGAGTAGGTGGTCGCTTTTTCCTTTGTACATGTCTTGCCATGGCTGAAGATGTAGAACACGAGATTCTGGATGAGAGACAGGCGCAAGCAACTCGGTTGACAGTGAGCAGTGGCTTTTAAGGAACTACTGTACTAGTACATTGACACGTTGCCATAACTTATCGACGATGTGTCAGAAGACACGTTACCCCGACATTGGTCTAACTTGCAAAGTTACCTAGACCACACTGCTCGAGTCATCAACTTATCAATGCAATCTTAACCGTGATCAGCCGGATGTATTGAAGCTTCAAGTTGCTGCCTCAGCCAGAGGGAGTGCGACGGTTCAGGTACGTATATGTGGCAAACATGCCAGTGTGCCCCGGGACTTCAACAGAGTATTTCTGGTGTGACTGTGTGACTCCGAGTCGGACAACTTTGTGGCACTTGATGTATTATATTGAACCGAATTTAGAAATGTGATACTGTGACGGGGGGAACTACGAAATAGGACAACAACTCAGAAGAACAGAAGAAATACATGGATACACTAGGAAATAAAGATAATTAGAAGCTATATGCAATAATACTCATATAATTACCGGATGTGGGCCGATTTACGTAATTCTTGACGGATATGGCAGCCAGGGGTCTCGGCTACACTCGGTACAGCCATTGCTAAGCTCAATTCCCATGCAATCCAGTACCTCGAAATGTGTTTTGTAAGTCTATCAACTCGAGAATGACATGTACTTTTAAAATGCTAATATCTCGACAGTCTCTAAACCGATTTACATAAAGAAAATATGTGCAGGAAGCCAGGAGTCGATAGTAGTTTTTAACAGGTCGGTCTTCCAGACTTTTCGAAAGACCGGACTGGACTGGACCGAAAAAGACTGCAGGACCCAGTCTTTTTCGGTCTCAGTCCGGTTTTTTCCATATCAGGAAGTTCCCAGGACCGGTCTCGGTCCGGTCTTTTCCAAATTAGGCAAAAGACCGGACCGGACCGGACTTTTAAACACTAATCGCGAGCATCTTTATCTGATCAGATTGAGTTGTATATAGGAGCAAGTGCGGAAGTGGTATATAAGTACTGACCAAATCCAGGTTCAGAAAGTTGTCTATTTGCGCCATGCTCAGACCCGAGCACATGAGCCAGGATCCGAGTTGCCAGTCTTCTCGTGATGCAAACAGATAAAACAGATTGCCTCGACGGAACGATCCATACCTATCAGAAAAAAAGTCGTCCATGAATGTCTTGCCTCCAGGGAAGACTTCGGAGGCTCCCGGATAGTATTCCACATTGGGAGGAGGGTCGGGGCCGGATAGGCGCTGGAAACTTAATCCGTCTGAGGGTAAGTCCAAATCATCATTTGATACTTGATGGTGAAGCGTATTGAAGGAAGGGCCGGGAGGGGGTACAGCAGGAGCCTGAGTAGGTTCCGGGTTCGGCACATTGACGTAAGAGGGTTGTGAGTCATAGAGGAGAGAACCGCAACCATTTGAAGGTTGGTTCATGTGTTGGAGAACATTTGTTTTGTTGGCAAATCGCTTGCCGCAATCAGGGCAGAATGAAATTTTTTGTGCAGGTCGAAGTCTCTTTTTCACTTTAGGCATGTAGAGTAGACTAAGTAGACTAACTCTAAGTGTAGACAATTATGTCCCAAGTGTAGACAATGTGATTCTTTCATCTCCTTGATATGGCAACTTGAATCGTGACCATCTTGATCCCTTAGCCACGGCAGTAATCCGGAGTAGAGAAACAAGAGGGTATAACCAAGAGCTTCTATGGCGTCCCGGCGACTCAGTTCCTGTTTGAGGTGACTGTTACAGGAAGCAAATGCTGGTGTACCAATAAAAGTCTGGGTCTCCAGCATGGGGATGTGGATACGTGACACAGGATCACAGTACTGTTTTGCTATGCCAAAGTTGATTAAGTACACACTATCCTTGAAATCCCCTGTTCCCATGACAATGTTCTGGGGTTTAACGTCGCGGATCTAGACAAAGAGTCCAATTAGTCGATTTACATTGCTTCGACGATGCACAAACTGTTTGCAAACCAAGGCAAGCAACATAGGGCCACTTGAAGGTACCAAGCGACGAGGCACATAATTTATCCAAGGATAGTCTGAGACCTTCCAGGACATCACTCAATATGGTCCCTCTCAGCCGAACCAGAGATGTTGGGGAAACCCAGTTCCACCTTGAAGCTGGGTGAGAACGGTGTAATCGTGTTGCAAGTGTGAAGATGTCGACAAGCTGATGGGTTCTAATTTAACGGCGACAACATGACCCGTTATAATATCATGAGCACGGTAAACTGCAGCTGAGTTGGAGACATTCATGGTTACTAATCAATGTTTGGGCACATGTTTTTAACCACTTACCGGATCCTCCTGACCCCAATTTTTCCCCTAGTCGATATCTTCCATCGACACGAACAACCTCTGTTCTGTCTAGTGCGTGGACAAGCTTCCTTGGACTTCCTACTTGTTCCTGTAGGTTTCTTGGCTGGCGAGGCATGATTGTCAAAGCCTTGCTTGTCGTTATCAGGTGAGTTCCGTGACAGTGTGACACTCATTTGTTGGGGAGGGACTTCGATGACTCTGTGTGATTGGGCAACTAGATCAACTTTCCGACTTGGACAACAATTGACTTGCAGGTGAGCGCTTCCATTGAAGGATGGAGTTCTAACCACTTGATTTCAGCTCGAACTATTAGTAGGGTCAGCAGTTCTCCCATTTGCACATGACAGCTCACTCGCCCCATATCTAGAAGCGGTGGCAGGAGCAACATGCCTATCTGAGTATAATTTGAACCAGACCAGTGAAACGAAATTCCGGCGGATGCTGTGGAATCACCAAGCCATGCCATCCTTTCGGCCGCTCCCATGGAACCTGATGGAAGGCGATGTAAATACAGGTAACAGTATCCAGATGCGGAATGATTCTCAAACCCACTCCCCCCACAATGTCTCTCACTCTAGAAGGTGAGTCTTTCTGTTATTCGACTGTGTCCAACGACGAGAACCCACACGAGTCCAGCATTTGCCACCTCACTGAATGGTTGGAGGATCAGCACCCCCAGGCGATCCTTTCGACGTTCTCCCAGTGACACCAGTTGCACCACTGCCAATCTCGACAAACTTGCTTTAAGTCCAACTGTCACCATGCCGAAGCCAACATCACCTGGGCCACTGATTGTCGGTGCTATTCTGCCAGTGTTTACCAAAGCAGACAGAGCATTCGAGAGAGTTATCCAACATTTGCCCAAGCAAGTTACTACTATCGTGTCAAAATCTGGTACATGTACTTCGTCATATGCCGAATTGAGGTTAACATCATTCTAGTCTTATTCAAGAGAATAATTGCGCATATTTTATTTCCTTACCGAACTCATGTCACTCTTGGAAATGACTTATTCAGTATGAATAGGACTAGGGTGAGAATCTTCAATCCGTTGGATTTTTTTTAACTCAGAGCTCATCGTGGTATTAGGGGTACCAGATTTTCAACAATGTGACCACGAAAGAATACGCAGCAATAGCGTATCTCGTGCATGACAAGAACTTGATCGGCAAAAAAGTGAAGTAAGTACCATGGCACTGTGCAGATTAAATTAGGTCACTCATACTAATAGGCTGACGTACATTCCCACCAATCGTAATGGTATCCTTATTCTGGAGATGACATGATCCACTGGCATGCACGAGATGCCTTTGACTGCCTTTGGGGAGTTTGTCTTCAAAGCCATATCCAATCTCCTGTATGACAAGCACATGCTCCGCACAAGTGTTGAACACAATCTTACATTCAAGCTAAAGAGGTTCAAGGCTACACCGGACCTCAGCCTCTCCTCACTTCCCTGTCGGGCCAGGAAGAAGTTCCCGAAATCCTTCTGCTTGTGGAATGCGCCTTTTCCCAGGATCGGGACGCACTGTGGAAGAAAATGAAGAAAGAGATTGATGCGCATCCAGAGGTAGTTCTTGTTATACTCATGGTCGTCACAGAATCCCTGGATTACCATAGCCCAGCGGAGGGCATGGAACTTGAAGCATGGACCTGGTTCTCCCAGGAGGATGAATCTTGTAACTCCAAGATTTTCCTGAACCTCAGGAACAGGGACAAAGTTGCTGAACCTGAGTTGCTTTCCATCGAGGTGGCCAGGCACGTCTGGTGCAGTATCACATCAGCCAAGTATTTCGTGTGGGTACAGAATAATGCGGGCGATAAGATCAATATTGATGATCGGCATGCCAATGCATGGGGGGTAAGTTGCACTGTCGCATTACGCATTGGAACTGATTCTTACAGGCCTATCCTATCATCCAGAGCCTCTTTCCAACTATCGCTTTGGAGCAGGTCACAGAGACAATCACTAAAGGGTTGATGAAAATTAGGGATAGGATCGTCAACCTCTCCCATGAACTCGATTCGGCGGTGAGCACGGACCCGCTAGAGAATACCGACATCTCTTTCCCCATCGACTGGAAAGTTGTTCAACTTAGTCTCTTCAGAGTGGCAGGCTTAACTGCCCATGAATGGTACGAAGATTGGCATGAAAAGCTTTCTTATGGGCAAAAGCGATCTTGCAATGACATTGACGACGAAGATTACATGGATGACGAAGACAACAGTGGTTCTAGTTCCAACACTCATCAAGTGTCCTCGCCCCCATGCGTATCACGTGTTCTCACAAGGCACCTAGACTGAATTAATGCCAGCGCATTGCAATCTCAATTGTCGGCCCATCCTGCTTTGTACGTACTATAGTACTATGAAGGCTTGATTACTACTTTTTTTTTTTGATGCAACGCTAGTGTGTATATCAATTTGTAAATTTCTGGTACCGCTAGTTCGCTTCTGGAGTAGACTCAAATGAAAGCATGTCCATGTTGTCACGTGTATGCACACATGTTGCTTATGTGTCAAAGAACAGGCCTACAAAGCGATGTACTAACTTCTAAGCGATGTTCGGCACAATATTTATTCAGTTGGCCCTTTCTCGTTTCTTCTACCAATGTTCACATCCCTGATGGCTGGTCATGGCAGGACTCAGAGACCAACCTGTGACAGTGCAGAGGCTGAATGCCACACTGGTCGTCCATGTCGCCCGCCCGTACAATACCGAGGTTCCAACAATGTGGATGACGAAGGGGAGGTGTTCAATATTGACATTAACTTTGATTCCACCTCAGAGTGTTCACTTTCACCACCACTACACAGACCAGAGGTGACACGATGTACCATGGATACTGCAAACACTTTGGCCGTCAACACTGCTAGAAGTGATGCCTTTACTACTTCTCAGTCAGAGACCCAGACAAGGACCCAGACAGCCGCACTCGACATACACCATTTCTTTAGGAAGGAGGCAGATCAGACTGTCTGTAAGCTTTGCGAGTAAGTTCTCCAGTCTTCGGTCCCGTGTATGTTGACTCGGGATCGCAGATATAGGGAACTAATGGCGAAGCATGCCGAGCTCGGTGAACCAGTGGCTCACTACCGGTGTACATTCAGCATCAAGACCACCAATGGGCCACTTCGGAGCCACTTGGAGTCAAAGCACATGCTTGCTTACTTGGAAATGCTCGAGAAGAATCAATGGCGTGTGCAGTCAAAACTGCTGAAGGCGGCATTTAACATGGGATACTCGTTCAACACACTCAGAGCTGCCCTCTCCCAACCAGGTGTTACCATCAACAACCTCCCTCTGCCGCCATCACCTCAGTCGGGTGGCAGCATGCCCATAGGTATCGGCCCTTGATATCCTTGACGATGCCCAAATCGCTGTCGAGATGGTAAGTCCGACTCACACCCCGGGACCCGGGACCAAATAGACTAATGATTAATCTGAATCCAATCACTTTCTAAATGGGCCACTTTATGATGGACAATGCATCCAATAACGACTCAGCAATGCGAACATTTTCTGACATCCTGCGAGTCGAGCGGGAGTTTTCTTATGATCCCGAAGAGAACCGCATACAATGTTTTCCACATATAATCAACCTTTGTGTTCAACACACGCTCAGTAAATATACAGAAGGTGACTTCAGTAACATCCCATCTAGCTGGATTGGTCAACATGGAAACCGCATCAATAAGGCCGACTATGTGGAAGCGGTGGAACAGGATCCTGTGCGCCTTGGAAGGCACTTCGTACATGCTATCCATGCCTCAGGTCAACGGCGAATGGCATTTGAACAGATGATCGAAAATGGTAACAAGGCGGAGGTGTTTATGAATCACGTTGGTGTTCCCACTTCACTCCTGGTCCGGGAGTTGCTCCTAGATGTCAAGACACGTTGGGACTCTACTTACATCATGATAAACCGTCTCCGTGTATTGCGCCAGGTAAGCACTAACGATTGGTTTACAAGTTATTACTAATGATCAGTCGAAACCATGGCCAGGCTATCGACTACCATTTGGCCATGCCTTGAAATGCAGACCTGGCGAAGTATAAGTTAGATACCCTCGACTGGGAACTCTTGGAGGATATAGAAATCGTTCTTGGGGTAACTATTTCTACACACACCGTTCATATGATTTTGATGTCAGGTACCATCAGTTGCTCAGAAGTTGATGTGTGGCGAACACAGTCCGTTGCTCGGCGGAGCAATTCCTGCCTATGAAGTGTTTGTTTTCCAATGGAAAAATCTGGCATCGTCGTCAAAGTGTCCTCAAATTGGTCCCTTTGTACTTCAGGGCCTTCCAACAGCGCTGAAGTATCATAAACTTATGTGCAACAACAAGACCTACCTATATGCTATGTGTATGTTCATACAATAGGTTCTTTGGTGGCAGACATAAAGGCTGAGCTCCTACCCAAGTCGTAGACCCATGTGTACGGTTCTCGTGGGTACAAAGGCACTGGCAAAGCGAGACACAGTCTGCAAGGTCGCTTATCTTGGACAAGGTAGGTGATTTGTATTGACTGTCACTTGATCTGGCTACGAGTGTACAACTGAACTATCATCATAGTTGCATGAAGTATGGTCTTCCCGATATGCAGATTTCCCATGAGGACGAGGATCCGGAGTCAGTCGAAGAAGAGTTCTCTTCTTATATTGTGACCACCTCACACTCAAAGATGGATCCACTTGCTTTTTGGGGGGTGAGTAACAGATTCGAAAGCTATTTAAAACAAAGCTAATCCAGGGACATCAAATAGCTGGAAAGACCTCAGTTTCCAACGATATATCTTATGGCGATGGATTATCTCCCGATACAGGCATCTTCCGTGCCATGTGAGCACGTTTTCTCGTCGAGCACCGAGACCGACACAAAGGAGCAGAACAGGATCAGCCCTCTCCTGATGGAGGCAATGCAAATGTTGAAATTCGTGCGAAAGAAAGTCGTCCACTTCACAGAAGGCTGGATCACCTCCCAGAAAGACATGGTATATGTTGGATCTGACGGAGAGATGTTAGAATCGATTCAATGAAGTTATTCACACGATTGCAGAGCAGGAGGGAGATATGGTCAAGGACCATGTGGATCTATTGTAATGTCGTGTTAGCCTCTCACCTGCAGCTGAGAGCATACATTCAGACAATCGTACATACTACCATGGCTATGTATTGTGTTATCGTCGTTCTACTACCTGTTGTACTTGATTGGATATCTTGTGCAAACTCGAGCACGAAGGTTGATTGCGGCAGTGTTGCCATTTGTAATCTATTCGTGACTCGGTGCTCAGTGCTCAGCCACAAATTACCACCATCATTCTTCAACGTGCCCAGTGCCCACGGACATGTACACACCCAGAGTCTCCCTCCTGATCTCGTCACCCCCTGGCTCAAAACACAGGCTGGTCAAGAACACATGCTCAAACTGTCAGAAAGTGAAATGTCCAAATGCCTGTCCGGGGACCGGTATCTGAAGAGCACATCAATTTTCAACAAAAGGAGAGGCAGAAGCGACGTGGCCCTTCAAGGTAGTACAGGAAGTGTGATGGACTGAAAGGTGAGCACTTGAGCCTATGTCTTTTTTTTCCCTGCATTCTTCCACTTCCGTGATGGCTCTTTGTTTCTCCCCTTTCCTTCTGTTCCAACTTTGATTGAAGTCGTGACCGTGACTAGTGTTAACACTACCAATGCGCCAGAGCAACACACGGTGCATGCCTACATCAGCAAATCACTTTTCCCTTGAAAATTCCCATAGTCACATGTAGCACTTCATAATATTATGACATTTGTATAGCAAGCCAAAGCACAACAGCACTGCATAGCACCAAAGCAAACTCATTAGAAGATCAAAGAATTCCAAAGTATATTGTCCCATTGCAGTATTTACATATCCAGCTAGAGCAGAACAAAAATGCACATACTAGTTACTAGTCACAGTCACGGTCCACAGCAGACGAGAACATAATTGTATGCCAGCCGCGGCTCTGCTACTGCCTTCAATGAGCCCAGTCTCGGACTCGGAGGGTACACCGCCACGACTTTTGGGCTACTACACCATCATCATGATGTTTGTTAATTTATTTATTTATTCGCTCAGTCACTGCGGCACTTCGAGTCTTCGATAGAATTAGTTAACAAATAAAACATCTCACGTCCGAGTCAAAACCGTTCTGATCATACTAAAAAAAGTTGCTACCAATTGTACGCCAAGCACCATGGCGTGGTGATGATATGGCTGTCGGCATTGTCGCTTTCGTTGCCTTCGTCACCCATCTGGCCGTCGCTTTGGTTGTTGCATCATGGTGCAACGCTGGCGCGTCATCGTGGACGCCAAGTCGTCGTCCCCCGCGTCGTTTCGTTGTCCCCGATCTTCTCGTCGTATCCCCGTCACCCCGTTGGATCCCAAATGTAGCTTGTACATATGGCTGCGACACAATCATAACCACCGCGTCGTTGAGTCGTCCGTCTTCTTGTCGTAGGCCAGTCGCCCCGTCGGTTTGGCTTCAGGCCCTTGTCAGTCGTCGCCCTCGCTGGCATGGTTGTATCCTGGCGAACACTCGTCCTCGTCTCCTGCACGCTCTCTGTACTTCTTCCGTTTATTTCTTCGGACGATCCCGTTCCTTGGTTTCTCGCCGCGCTAATATTGAGAGTGACTCTCCCCCGTCCTCGTCCATATCAAATGATACGAGCGCGCCAGCTTTAGACTTTCGCTCTTCTTCTCCATGACAGCGGGCACCTTCCCGTTCCCCAAGCGTCCCTGTGCCTCCTGAGGGACAAACATCGGCTTGAACGTCGTCAGATCCACCGTGACCACCTTGACCTCCTCCGCAACGGTCTCCTTGGCCCGATCCAGCGCAGCCGGTGGTGGCGGGGCCGGCGTCTCGGCTGAGGGCGTCGTCATCGTCCCGTTCCTCAGCGCCATGTTTGTTCCACGGCGTTGTCGTGTTATGGTGCAAAGGCTGCGGATCTTGGTCGTCATCGCTGCCACATCCCACCGTTGTGTCTGTGCAATGACCCCGTCACGTTCTCGTCTTCGTTGCGAGAGGAGGCGGGCGAGGTAGGGAGCGCGAGCGGGGAAGGAGAGGTAGTGGCGGGACCCCATCACGTTCTCGTCTTCGTTCAAGTTGCGCCGCCGCCGTATCGACGACCGGGATAATAACGAAAGGGAGGGGAGGAGGGAAAGTGGATCGGAGGGCGGGAGGTGCGCGAGGTGGGGTGCGCGAGTGGGGAAGGAAAGGTGGCGGCGGCGGTGGCAGTTATTGACGGTGTGCAAGCATGTTTGCACGTTCCTCCGTATCTTGCTACCGATGTGTCTTCTTCCGCGCACTTCTTCCAGTGCAGCAGCTTGCTGCATCTCGCGTTGTCGACGCTGCTCCGCCAACCATTCCTCCTCTTGCTGTTTCCTTGTCCTCGTCCGCCGCCCGTGGTTTTGTCCGAGAGTCAGTCCCACAACATACACCGACTCATCAACACTCACCTGCCTCAGCTCTCTCCCGCTCCTCCTCCGCCCTCCTTCTCCTTCTCCCGCCTGCTCCTCTCCTCCTCCATCTTGTCCGCATACTGGCGCGCGACTTGCTCATCGGAGAGCACCGGTCGATTACGGTGTTGTGGAGCATCATTGCAAAGTGCTCAAGCGGGTACTCATGGACGACGGTGGTGTGAGGAACTTCTCCGACCGGAGACGGCGCAGGTCTTGTCGTCATCGCTGCCACAACCCGCCATTGTGTCCGTGAAATGGCCCCGTCGCGTTCTCGTCTTCGTTGCGCCGCTGCTGTATCGACGACCGGGATAATAACGAAAGGGAGGCGAGGAGGGAAAATGGATCGGAGGGCGGGAGGGTGGGATGTGTGTATCGTGAGAGGAGGTGGGCGAGGTGGGGAACGCGAGCAGGGAAGGAGAGGTGGCGGCGGCGGCGGCGGTTATTGACCCATCCCAGCTGGAGGTGTTGGAGTCGTCCTTGCGTAGTCCTATGGGTTGTGGTGCCGGTCGCAGGTATTGTCGTCATCGCCTCCATATCCCGCCGTTGTATCTGTGCAATGGCCCGTCGCGTTCTCGTCTTCGTTGCGTCGCCGCCGTATCGACGACCGGGATAATAACGAAAGGGAGGGGAAAAGGGAAAAGGGATCGGAGGGCGGGAGAGTGGAACATGGGTGTCGCGAGAGGAAGTGGGCGAGGTGGGGAGCGCGAGCAGGGAAGGAGAGGTAGTGGCGGGACCCCATCACGTTCTCGTCTTCGTTCAAGTTGCGCCGCCGCCGTATCGACGACCGGGATAATAACGAAAGGGAGGGGAAAAGGGAAAAGGGATCGGAGGGCGGGAGAGTGGAACGTGGGTGTCGCGAGAGGAAGTGGGCGAGGTGGGGAGCGCGAGCAGGGAAGGAGAGGTGGCGGCGGCGGCGGCGGTTATCGACCCATCCCATCTGGACTTGTTTCTAAGTCGTCCTTGCGTAG